>VDFB02281492.1:416388200-416510608 GCA_007258455.2 Sequoia sempervirens
GTTTGCATCTTAGGAATTGGAAAAGGGTCAATTTTCACATCAAATTGGCACCAATTCCCCCATGGGATCATGTGTTTGCTATTCTAATTAGGATTCAATCTTTGTTTTTGCATTTTCATTGAGTTTTTCATTATTGTCTTCCTAATTTGAGTGTTGTAAATGGATTTCATGGGGAATCCTTGTTTTATTGCAATCTCTTGTTTAAATTTTTTTATTCTTGTTGTTTGCAGGTACCAGGTCCAAGTTCACAATTTCCTATCCCTCTTTGTGACACAATGTAGCCAATAAGCTTCCCTGATGTAACCTCAAAGACACACTTTTTCAGGTTCAAACATACCTTATACTCTTCAATCCTATCAAAGATGGGTGCCAATACCTCTATGTGCTCACTCCTTTTCTTTGACTTGACCAAAATATCATCCACATAGTCTTCAATGGTTTTATGGATCATATCATGAAAGATGAGGGTCATTACTCTTTTGTTGAGTCACTCCTGCATTCTTTAGACCAAACAACATCATGTTCCAATATGTTCCCCATGGACATGTGAATGTAGTTTTTGTTAATCCTCCTTAGTGATTATGATCTGATTATATCCTAAAATGTCATCCATTGGTGATAGCATTTCATTTCAAGCGGTTAAATCAATAATGATGTTGATGTTAGGGACATGGAAATCATCCTTTAGATATTCCTTGTTTAAGCCTCTAAAATCTGTGTAGATTCCGATGTCCCTAATGGGTTTAGATACTAGTACTAGATTGGAAACCAACTTAGGATAATCAATTGGTTAGATAAATATGATGTCAAGAAGCTTTTGTAATTCAAGTTTCACCAAGAGTGCTATTTGAGGTGTTCTTTATAATTTTGCTTCATAGTTTGGCCTTGGGATAGATTGCTAAGTGATGCACAAGCACTTCAGATCAAGTCTCAACATATTGGTGTATGACGTACGCAATGTTTCTCTTCCCTCTTTTAGGAATACTTTAGTTTTTGTATTTTTCATCTAACAAGGATTCAACATAAATGTTATCTTGTGTGCCTCCTTTGTTCCTACATCCATTGTGGTGGCCTTTTCTGCTAGCGCTGCTAAATTTTTTGGATGCATTACACTAAGGAGGATATTGAATCCCTCATCCTCATATGCCTCAGAGAATTTTTCACCGTTGGATGCATCCTTTCTTTCAGCTATTTTAGGATTAGAAAGTGCCACAATGTAGTTTTCACTCAAAGATACACATGTTATTCACATGTTGTCAATTTTATGACTAAAGTATTCAATTGTCTCCCCACAGTATGTTTATGTTTATAGCTTTATATCAAATAATATTTTTTTATCCCCATTTGGTATGTTATCACAAAGTCCCATGAATTCTGAGATTGCTTCATCATTTTCAAATATATCTAGAAGTGGTGGTTTGTGTTGGTCCCAATTGACAAGTTGGGGGTATACTAGGCTTATTGCAGTGGTTTGGTTGTTTGAGGTAAAATATGTTGTGGATATCATAAAGAGAGAGTTATTCTCAAATAGGTCAATGATGTCAAGAGGGAAGTCATCTAGGGTAGTGTCACATGATGTGGGTAACCAAGAGGAAGCCTCACCCCTTTTACTATAATTACCTTTTCCAATAAGGGTAACCTTACCAATAGTACATCCTAGGCCAAGATTCTTTGGAAATCTTCAAGGAATGATGGGTTCTAGAAAATAATTGTCATTTTGACCTAGTTTCTCATTCTTGTTACACTCCTATCTCTTCATTAGATCCAAACCTTTATCATCATCTCCCAGGGGAAGAACGGGCATGGACCAGTCATCTTGATAGAGTAGTTTAGAGATATCTTCCTCATTGGCATCTTCTTTGTTCAAATCCCCCCACTTGGTAAAGGTGGTAGATGCAACCTTTAATGTTTTGGCCACTTTGTTGATAGATGTAGGTTTCCCATGAGATTTGGGAGAAAGATATAGATCTCCCAACACAAAAGTGTCCTTTAGTTTATAATCTTCACAACCATCATCCTTGATCACTGCTTTGATGTCTCAAATGTTCTGCACAATGGGTGTTTTTGTTTCTCAGGTAGATGAAAGGGATGATGGGTCAAAAAATGAGGAGGATGTAGGACCTTCATTTTTTAGGGGTTTGGGGTATTTTCTAATACTTTGCCTCAAGGTTCTTGCAATAATAAAAAGGCTCAAGATCTCCATGGATGGTAATTTATCTATCCTCAAAAAGGAAACTTTACACAATTGTGATAGGTTGATGCTATAAATTTTAGGGCATGAATCCATGGTTGACGAAGCAAGATCTTGTAGGGGAGATTAAGGTCTAACACTTGGCATGTGGTCTGAACAATGATGGGTCCCATTTGGATGGGTAGTGCAATGATGCCTTGCAATACCCATTCTTGATTTTCATATGCTTTGATGGTTGTACCCTTTCTTTTCTAAATAACATCCTCTAAATAACCCAAGTTCTTGACCAACTAAAGGGTGAAAATGTTTATACCAACACCTCCATCTAATAAGACTCTTTTAACCTTGTTTTTTATGAACAATGACCTCAATATGTAAAGCATAGTTATGAGATGGATTTGATGGTACCTATATTGTTCTGAAAAGGTGAGAAGATGAGGGATAGTGATATACCCTACCATAGCTTGAAACTACTCAATATCAATATCCTCAAGTACATTCAATACATATAAATCTTTCTCTAAGATCTCCTTATGCATGGAGGATAGCCTCAATAGTTCCAAAATAGAGAGCTATGTGGGGGTTTTCTTAAGATTATCTAGGAGATTGTATTTTTTAGGGCTTTTTGTTGGAAATGTAGGTTGTTCCCTAGGATGGGATGAAGCTCCTTGGATGTTAACCTTGCCACATCGCATGGTGACTCCACATTTCACACTAGGTCCTTTGAAGGTAACGACTAAGAAAAAATTGTCATAGTAGGTGACTACATTAGAATAGACATGTATGTTATTTAAGTCTTCCCTTTTCCATTTTCATTCCCTTTGTTGTGATCTAGCATAGGGTTCTTGTATATCTTAAGGTCCTAGTTATGACTTGCACTTCAATAGATATGTCACCATTCTCGATAAGATCTTGGATAACATTCTTTAGTTTCTTGCAATTTTATGTTTTGTGTCCTTTGATTTTGTGAAAGTAACAAAGATCCTTTTCATTGTACCAATATGGTTTATCTTGTGGTTCTTGGTAGTTTTGTAAATTGGAAAGTGTTATCAAGTTTGACTCTACCAATTTCTTCATGATAGTTTCAATAGGTTCCACCAACTATGTATATTTGCATTTTGGACCGTAGTTATTCCTATTGGTGGTTAATCTTTGTTGAGTTTCAGTGGTATTAACCTAATTATTTTGTGGTGGTGATGGTGTTTGTTGCATAGTTTTTGTGATGTTTGGTTGTTTCATGTTTCACCTAGGAGCACTTATGACCACTTTAGCATATACCACACCATTATTCATCCCGTTCTTATTATTAGCTTAGACACAAGGCTTATCGTTTGAATTGGTTGATGGGAACTTATCTTTGTATGCTTGGGTATTTCCATGTGAGATTAGAGATCTCTCAATGTTAAGGGCCCTAGGGAAAATTTCATCATTAGTGGTGATACATTGCATCTTCAAGTGGAATGATAGATCTGGATCAACATTTTCTATGATATTCCCCCTTGTTGTTCATCGAGAATGGGCCACTTCCTCTTACTGGCTCTTTGTCTCCATTTCTATAAGAAATTAGCAAAGTATTTTCCTTTATTTTTCTTGAGAGTGTACAACTCTTCTAAGTTCACATCCATGTCAAGATTGAAGGAGAAGTGATCTATGAATTTATTGATGATTTCTTGGAAGTTTTTAATACCTGGAGGCAACTGTGAAACCCAATCGATGTTTGGGCCTGTCAAGCTTCATGGAAAGAGGTGCATCAAATAGGAATCATTTTAGGAAACCTCCATACACATGATGTTATATTCTTTTATTTGATCCACAATATTTCCTCTCCCTTTGTATTTATCAAATTTAGGGACCACAAAACCAAGAGGGAAAGGTACCATTGTGATGTTTTTATTGAATGGATATGAACATAGGTTTTGTTGTGTATGGGGATTCTTTTTCTTTCATATTTGAATATCCTACATTTTTTGCATTAACACCTTGAGTTACAATGCTACATCATCTTGTGGGTTTGGTGGAGGAACATATATTGCGTATTGTGGGATGGTGGATGGATTGTACATTGGATTTTGATATGATGGGGTGTTGTATGTTGTGTATGGTGGTGTAGGATATTTTGAAGGTGATGGTGGTGGATTTGTATATTCTCCTAATGTGTTTGTATTGACAACTTTTTGTTGAGGGTTATAGTATAAACCATGTTTTTGTTGTTATGTGAGAACTTGTTGTTGTTGTGCATACTGTTGGGCTAGAAAGGCTTGTTGTTGGGCTTGTTGCTATTGTTGGCACACTAGGGATGCTTGTTGCAATTGCTATTTTTGTTGTGTGGCTAAGATTGCTTGCTTGGATTGCTATTATTATTGGGCCACTAGTGCTTGTTGTTGGGCCTATTATTGTTATTGTTCCACTAGTGCTTGTTCGCGGGCTTACTGTTGTTGTTTTTTGGCTAAGGCTACTTGTTGGGCTTGTTGTTGTTGTGTAGCTAAGGCTAATTTTTGTGCTTTTTGTTGTTGTTGTGTGGATAATAATTCTTGTTGGGCTTTATTTTGTTGTAAGGCATGTTGATAAGCATGTTGTGCTTGTTGCAAAGCCAAAGAATGTGCTTGCAATGTAGGATCATTTGGTTGTTGGTACATCTACAATGGGTTTTGGGTGTTTATGATTTGAGTGGGTTGCAAGTTGATGATGAGAGGTTGGGGGTTTCCTTGGTTTAGTATCCCTTACAAAATGGTGGATTGGGATGGAGGAATGTAAGTTTGAGGTCCCATTTGATTTTGCATGACATGGGGGACCAAAGGTAAGGATGATGATGGTCTGATTTGGTATTGCAATAGTAATGGCACATTCAGACCTTGAAAATTAATTGAAAAGGTTCCCTTGTATTTGAGGTGGGACCAAGGTATTCCTTGGTTGAAGGGGTTTGTGACCAAGGTGTTTCTTTGATTTGGGTTGGTGATGGATGAGATAGATGTGTTTTTTGAAACCATTAGGACAAATGAACCAATGGGGTGGCTGGATGAAGATGTCCCTTGTTGCATTAAGGGTTGATTTTGTGTAAGGGTGTTGGAATTCCCTTGTTGGTCTATTTGAGACACTTGGTCCACACTACCTTGTGTGACATTGGGAACACTTTTGGTACTTATGGGGATGGATGAAGATGGTTTCCCTTGAAATGTCAAGGCCATCGCAAAGTTATGGAGTGTAAGTAGTTTGTGTGGATGTTGGGAATGCTCATGAATGGTGGGAGCACCAAATGTAGGTGTCCAAGTGGTTTTTTGAGGAGGATTGGTGTTTAAAGTACCCACAAGTGTGTTACTTGTCAAAGGAAGAGTGTGACCGAAGTCCTTAGCAAGACTAGTTGCAAGACTAGGAGTTTGTGTTTGACATGGCCCTAGTGATAGATTTCTTTGTAGCGCGGATGAATTCATGCCTTGTGTCAAGGTTTGTGTAGAAAAAGATGAGGGAATAGCAGCCATTTTCTCTAAGGCTTGATGTTATTGTTTATACTTGTTATTCCTTGCCTAACCAGCCCATTTTGTTTTTGGTCAAAATGGGTCCCCCTTTCTTTCTTTTGTTCTTGGTGTTCTTCTTTGGGTCTTACGACTTGTTCTTTTACTCCTAAGTCTTTATTTTCTTTCTATTTTGGGTTTGGGTTTTAGTCTTTGTTTTCTTTCTATTTTGGGTTCGGGTTTTGGGAAGGAACATGCACTTGTTACTCTTTTCAAAGGTTCAAGTCCCTGTTTGTATCCTGATCTTGACCCCATTTTTTTCCTTGTGTCCTTTATTTGTTCTGTCGGGTTTAGGTTGTGGAATAGTACTGACACTTGTTGCTTTTTGAAGTATAAGCTTCCATGCATGTCCCGATCCTGGTCCCCACACTTAGTCTTTTCTTTTTATTTGTGTGTTCGATTTGGGTTTTGGATCAAAACCATTACTTTGCACCCTTTAGGGTGTAAGTTCTTGTTTTTGACTTGATCCTAACTTCTGCTTGTGCCTTATGCATTTTTCTTGTATTAGAGTTAGGTTTTGGACTAGAATAGGAGGGTATGTGTAGGATCATCATGGAAAAACTAGGCCCTTAAGTGGCAAAAAATTTAGAAAAATTAGAGTTAGAAACTTGACATAAAAATTTGAATAAGTTATCTATATTATTTCAAAAATATGTAAGAATAGAATATGTATCAAATTGAATATAGTTTCTAAACTACTAGGTTTATTTCAAAAAAAAAATCTATTTGAAAATTTGAAATTTTAATGCATATACTTAACTTTTAGGGAAAAATAAAAATTAGTGTTTGTCAAACCACCCTAACCACAATAAAATGATAATATTTTTTTATAATATTTTTAGATATAAGTAGAGGGACTCATCACGATGTGATGCATTTTAGTAATTTTTTTCCAAGTAAATAATTATTTATGAATTTTTATTACAACTTTTAAAAAATGTAAAAACTCATGTCTTCGACAACCTTAGTCAAAACTTCATGAAATTCATTTTTTTAATCCTATAGTATGTGAAGCATAGAATATGATACATGTTTTAGATTCAAAAATGTGATACCATTTAAGCTATAATGTTTTTAATTAGCTTATCAATCAAGACTTTGTAAGTAATTCAAATAGAAATGAATAATAATTATTTATTAATTCAAAATGAGAATAATTTATATTGGTGGAAAGCTAGAATCTACTTTAAAAACACTTTTCATTTCATCAATTTTGGATAAAAAAAGGCGTTAGCCACATACCCTACACATACCCATCATATTGCCACTTTTTGGCCCATCATGATCTTGCACATACCTAAGAACCAAGAACTTTTCAAAGTTCTTGTTCCTATTTTTGGTCTGATCCTGATGTCCAACTCCTTTTATAGTGTCTTTCAGGATCAGACCACATGCCGTTGACTTGAACTTTGCACCTTTTGAAAGTTCTAGTTTCATTTTGAATCCCAATCCTAGTTCCTGCTTTATTTGTTTGCTTCGGGATCAAACTTCAGACCATGACTAGAAAATTAAACTTTTTAAAGTTTTGGGTTTATCTCTCAACTCGATTCCAACTCCCACTTTGTTTTGTTTGTTCGTTGGGTTTTAGATTGTGCATCATTGAATGAACTTTGCACTTTTTGAAAGCTCAGTCTCGATCCATTCCTGGTCTTGATTCTCACTTTATTTGTTTGCTTTGGGATCAGACTTCTGACCGTGACTTGCACTTTGAAAATTTTGAAGTTGTAGGTTCTTTTTTCAACTTGATTTTGACTCCCACTTTCTTTTTCTATTCATTAGGTTTCAAACCTCAGGTAGTTGACTAAAATTTACACTTTTTGAAATCTTGATCTTGGTTCATACCACGATCCTGACTCCCGCTTGTATTCATTCTTGCAATCTTGTATTTACAACATCCACTTAGATCCTAAGGCCCAACCATCCTACGATTAATTTCATAACCACTCACATGTGTGAATAGGTTTTTATCCTGTCACTCCTTAATTTTTGTCCATTCTATTTTGAAGAGTTTAGCAAAGAGAATGGCAGTGATTCTGAGCTAGGGTTTGAGGAATTTTCTATGATTTGTGGATGTGCTATCAAAATTCTTGGTTGTGTTTGAAGGTAGATGTTTTTCTTGTGGTTCTTATCTTTTTCTTTGTTCTTGCTTCCATTTGTGTTGCTTGCGTATCACATCTTTTTTCTTGATTTTCATTTTTCTTTTACTATTTGTTTTGTTTCATCTGTCTACATTTCCTATTTCACCCTTTGGTGCATTTTTCCTTTCTCTCGAATCCTTTTGTTTTGTTGCATGTTGTTTCTTATTTTCTTGCATTATTTTTTGTGTGCTTTTTATTTGCGAGATTATTTGTCTCATTGTCCCCTAGATTTCTAGGGTTTTTCTCTAAGTAACCCAGTCCCAAAGGCATGTTCTAAGATATTTTTATAGTTATTGTTTCCTTCCTTATTGTCACCTTGTGATTCTCAATTCCCATATGTATTTTGGTGTCAGGAACTGAAACTACACTTGGGGTTTTCCACTACTTGGTCTAGGTCCCTTTGCTTGTTTGATCCCCACATTACTATTGGGATCGAGGATCAGACTGACACCATGAGTCTATTAATACACTTTTTAATAAGTTTTATTCCAAATCCCACTTCTGATCCCTGCATTACCATTGGGATCAGAAGTTAGTTTGGCAGAAAATCATTGGTACTATTAGTTCTCAAAAATGCTAGTTGAAAAACCTCAAGAGGTTGCCAGGATCTTGGTATGTTTTAGGCTAATAAACAAGGAAAAATGGTGTGTTTGAACCTTCTTCTCTTCAGGCTTTGCCAGACCTAGGTGGGTATGCCTGTGCAAATAAAGCAGAATTAAACTATGTGTTTCCTACTTGAGAAATCTATCCACAATGGAAATTGGAAGTGGAGAGATGCACTCCTAATTTGGTATAGATTGTATAAGAAATATCAAGGTGAAGTTTAATAATATTTTCAATTAATAGATATAAGATTTTGGATATAGATTTGACTAAATTAAATGATGAAATAGGTAAGACCAATTCCTTGTTGGCTAGATGGAGTCAAATGAAAATCCAAGATAAATGACTTAAATTGGAAATAAATCAAACTATTTGGCACACTTATGTTGGTTTATATCTTGTATAAATGTGTAGGAAAGTGATTGAAAAGCTCTACTTATTAATCCAACTGACACAACTAGGTTACTTATTATTTATCAAAAGGATTTTAATCCCTACTTGAGGGAACCAATTGGATAGATCACACACGATTAGAAGATAATATCAAATTGGAGACAAAATGGAAATCCTAATTATATGGTTCTTCTTATTGATCCAAATAATACTTCAGACTACTATGATTGACTAAAAAGGATTTTTAATTCTTTTAAACAAACCAATTAATCACACCACGCAAGAACAAAAAATGTGTCTTGATAAACTAAAAATATCCTTGACATACCAATTTAAATAATAAGTAAACATTAAAATGGAGACAACTAGATAATTGTATAACTTCAACAAATAATTGATAACAATATAACCTCACAAAATTAGAGATCTTTCATTGGCTTCTTTGAAATTATTCTTGCAACATATTCTTTCAAAATATAAATATTATGGAACTCTTCTACTATCCATCTATTACCCCTATTCTAATATTATCTTCTCCTATATATTTCTTTTGGTCTTGGTCTCTCTTATATATATGAGAGGTATTAAGCTTTAGACCAAAAGATGTGAATTTTGATAACAAAACATGACTTTGAAACTATACATAGCTTAAGAAACTATCACAATCATAAACATGTGTTCCAATTTGTTAATCTCTGAGTAAAATCCCTTGGTAATATAAGATATGTTCAAATATTTTGTTGTATGATGGGGTCCACATCATTACCACCAACCGATTCTGATTGTTGTTCAATTGTATATGGAATGTCCATTGCACGATTGATAAATAGATTCAAGGCTAAGAGATGATAAATATATCCTTGTTCTGCATGATTGTTTGCATTGGATATGAATTATCTCATATCATACTCAATATGCATGAATTTCTAAATTTCTTTATGAGTATTTTGCAAGACCATATCTTCATCATTGATCTCCTCTAATGTAGTTGTTAGAAAATATGTTAACTCTGCTTTCCAATCATCCCTTTTTTGAAGATTCCTTGTATCATCATGGAGTGTAGGAACCAAATTAAACCAACTAAGATCCCCTTTGATTCTATGTTGATATTGGTTGGGGAATCTCACCAAGTCATTATATATTTGCAGTGTTTGGTCTTTCAGAACCTATTTACCCAGAAGTTCCTTCCTTTTATCAATCATTTTTCCTTACAATCAGACATTATCTTCTAGTGTTTATTGTATTTTCTTACACACCCCTTAATAATCATTAGCCTACTTCATCCTTTTATTGAACCTCTCTTTGATTATCTCAGACATAGTATTGTACTTGATGTTTTTCATTTCTTTTTCTAGTACCTTAAACTTTTCCTGAGCCTTTAAATGGGAAATTTTCCAATAAGCTGCATTAGCTAACACATCTAATACTCTTTTATCCTTCTCAAGCCATGGGGAGCACAATTCTAGAATAGAAGAGGAATATAACATCTCCATTTGATGTGATAGCTGTTTTTTTAATTTGTCATTTTCTTTGACCAACTTTTCAATTTGTGCTCTAGTGAACTTTGCCACATTGACATTCAGTTGTGCAGTTTCTAAGGGATTAGTGTCCCCAAATATTTTAACCAAAAGGTGTCCAAATAATTGATTAGGATTTTAAATCACTATTTCCCTCTTCTCATGAGGGTATAGTGACCAAATAAGCAAGGTATCCTCATTTGGATTATATCTAGACCCTAAATATATCTTATGCATAGCCTCCTCTGATAGGTTCATTTTTGTATCCCCTCTTTTTCCAAAATTGTCAAACACAATTATAGAGCTCATGTCCCATCCTAGTAGAAGTAATACCCTAGCCACTTGAAGTAATTTTCTACCTCTTTCAGGGGTGATGGAGATCATTTCCATGTCAAATTTACTTTTCAATTCTTCTAAAGTAGAAACTTCCTTTTCAAGAGTAATGTCTTACTCCTTTTGTCTTATTTTCTTCCCCTTATACTCATAGACAAATGGTTTGAATTTAGGAATTTAAAAAAAATAATCATTTGAAATTAATTCATGACTAGCCTTGACCCTAGTTTCATCAAATAACTCATTTGATGTTTCAAATTTTACAAGTTCTTGAGGGGGCTCATATTGTGTAATCACATGAGCCTTTATCAGTTCCACTAGTTTCTCCTCTTCATTACTTTGTTCATCACTTTCTTCCTCTTCACTATTGTCAATGGAGAAACACACATCAAGGGTGATTTGTGAGGATATGTGATCTAAAGGCTTCACCTCCTCAACCTATACTCCTATGTAATTCATATGACATGTATCAAAAATTTATGAGGGAACATTTTTTACTATTTCATTCATATGAGCAATAAGCTGCTCAACCCTAGCCAAGGGATCTTGTATATTAGCAAATGAATCTTTACATGATGTGACATTATTTCTCTTCCATTTCTCCACAAGCATAAATTTATTATATGAAGCCATTCTCTCACTAGTGGAAGCTTCATCTACGTTCCTGATCACATCATCAAGTGCAAACTAATGCACATACCCTGACCAATTTTGTGTTAATCTTGCTTGATGAATAAATCCCTTTGTATCAAATTTCTATCTTTCATACCCAAGGGGAAATTTGTAATGGGATAATTTAGCATCAATTTCTTCATAACCTTTAGTGGCACATACTATGAAATCTCTAAAACAAAGAGTGTTGGGTATGAGTTATTGTTTATTATGACTCTTGAGATGTTTACTATCAAACCCTGCTAATTGTCATACTATTGCCAAATAAGCAACTCTATTTGGAACCACTCGAGGTATTGGATGTGGAACCCCTTCAAATCCATAAAACCTTATTACCGTGCATTCAGAGAAGGCATACCAGTCTCCCCAATTATGGTCCACTTTTCCTTTTGGGTTATTCTCCTTTGGTCTCAAAATCCTCGACACATCAGGGGATAAATTGTGATCATATGAATAACCTAGCAACTTCATTAGTGGTTTAACAAAATATTATTCAAAATATAAATAGTGAGACCTATCACATTGACTATCCCATAGGGATGTACACATATGTACAGGCCTAAAATTTCCATTTTCATCTATATCTCTAATCCCCAGTTCTTTACTCCACACACTTCTGGCATGTCCCTCATATAAAAGTAAATGCATTAACAAGGAATAGTATTTGAAATCTATGCAATCACTATTGTTTTTTTATCCTTTCAAGTCCTTGATTTAGGGCATTCGCCAAATATTTTGCATATTTGAATGACCTAGCATCTTTTCTTTGTATATAAGTTGCTACAACCATCGATACAATAGACATAAGTGGTGGAACCTCAATTCCCAAGATTTGACTAGCTAAGTAGTAGGTATATTGGAAGTAATCTTCAAGAAAATCTATTTGAAATGGAGGGTTTTCACTACTCAAAAAATTTCTAAGTTGACCTTGCTCATTCTTAGGTCTGTGCAAAGGTAGCTTCCATCTCTTGTAACTAATATCCATGCAATGGTATTCTATCAAAAAGTCTCTAATGGTGAATAGCAAGTTCATGGGACCTTCTAACTGAAATACATTAGAGATCAGGTCTTGGGAGATAATAAGCATATCAGCCCCATTTGGTATTTGGATAGTTCTTTTATTGGTATTATACCGATTGGCTAGAGCTTTCATTAATTCTACATTGACGAACATGTTTGGCACCACAAGTCTTCCTAAGTTCAATCTCCAAGGTTTACAGACTGGTTGAAATCTGAATTGCTTTCTATAGTGATACATAGAAAGCTCATAACCCTGATGTGGCATCCAGACTCCCTAGACCCTTATTTTTTTCTAACAATTTACTTGTTTGAACACTTCTTCTGGGTCTTGGCCCTGACCCCAGACACTGGTCTATCAAGTCTTGGTTTAGATTCCTCTTTTCAATTTTTTGTTTCTTTGCATTAGGTTTTTCCACATTTTTTTCCATTGCTAACTCTAAAACAATGCAACTTTCTAGCTGAGAGTGGAGTAATTACGTGAATTTTCTCTTCCCCTAGTTTTACTACTTCTGAGTTCCATCCTATATACTTCTTCCCTTAGTGTAATATTTCTAGTTTCTACAATTGTATGATTAATTCGTGGTGCAATTCACTTCAGTTCTGGATCATCAATACACCACTTGTTTCAGTCTTGTCATCAGGGAGAGCATTTATGTTAAATATCCTGTTGATGTTGTTGGATGTCACATAAACTAATAGTAATCGTTCATCACTATATCATCAGGACCTTGATTTGTTTTCCACTAGTGGCCATGTTCTCCACTGACGAGAGTCCTTCTTTTCGTCTATTGGTGGGACATCAATCAATGCTACCTCGGTGCATCCTATTTTCGTTGATAAGTGTTAAATTTTGATACTATGTGATTATATTGGTCTATCGGGGGACCTCATTATCCATTTCATTTATGTCCCTGAGATTCGGTGATGTGATAATATTTTTTATTTCTATCAGCCCGTTGGGAAGACTACCTTGGAAGTTAGCCCAATGAAAAGATGCTATGTCGATGTAAAGATATGAATTTCCCTTATCAGGCTATTAATGGGCTAGTAATGGGAGTTCCACTAAAAGAGTATTGTTCGACCGATAGTGTCAAAATGACTTTTGATGGATTTCATGAATGTGATTGGTTGGGTATGCTAGCTACAAAATGGATTTTTTACACGAACCTCAACAATTTGTCTAGGTCATAAAATTGAGTCTGGTGAGATTTTGTAAGGAGAAGGAGATAAATGGATAGAGGCTAATGCAGATATGCAATATTTTTTTAGTCTTAACAATGGCTCCATATGGGGATGAATGATTGTAAAATTATTGCAAGAATCCAAAAAATCTTTGGGGAGTAGACCATGGATGAAGATGGAATATGATGAGAACCTAAAACTATGTGCATGGAAATTTGCAAATTTCAGAAGGCATATCAGGTATTTTCCATGCACTGGAAATTCCTGACCTTCACCTAGACTACTATGCATGGAAAAATATTACTTTAAGAGGTTTGTCAAGAATTTTTCATGCACTGGCAATCCCTGATCCTCTGATGTTCTTCAAGAAAATAAGTGTTTTAGAAACTACCCATGTATTGGAAATTCTTGTTCCTCTCTTGATATTTTCTGGAGATAATATAAATCTTCACCTCCATTTCCCATAATAACAAAGGGTTCTAACCATAAGGATTAAAATTTTCCATGCTTTCCCTTATCTTGACTCCTGGCATTCCATATGAGAACCATGTCACCTATTTCAAACTTCTTTTTTTTAGCCTTTTTGTCATAGAAGTACTTTATCTATAGTTGTTTCTTCACATTATGCTAATGTACTTGATTTCTAATTTCATCAAGTTCTATCAGCTCTTCCATTCTCTCCTCCATAGATTCAGGGATGTCTAAGTTCTCTTGCAAGATGAACCTACTTATTGGTAGCAAATTATGTAAAGGGAGCCTGGCCTGAGCCCCATATACGAGTTCAAAGGGAGACTTTCCTGTAGCCCTCTTCATAGTAATCTTGTTTTCCCATGAGGCTAATTTTAATTTGGAATCCTAGGCCTTCTTGTTATTAATTAACATCCTCTTTATAATCTTCAAGATACTTTTATTGTTGGATTCAGCTTTCCCATTCGCCTGTGGATGATAAGGAAAAGCATATGAGATGATGATTCCATAAGACTGGAAAAATTCCTTGAACTCATTAGATCTAAAACACATTCCATTATCAGTTACAATCTTTGATGGGACCCTGAATCGTGTGATGATGTTTTCCAATAAGAAATTGGTCACAACCTTACTAGTTGCCTGCTTGGTGGGTATGGCTTTTAGCCATTTTGGGAAGTAATATGTGGCCACCAATATCCATTTGTGTCCTCCACTATATTTTTTTTGTAATTTACCCTATGAAATCAATTCTTGATTGATGAAATGGAGCTTCAACTTGCATAGGCCTCAGAGGAAATGCTCCTTGGTACTTCAATTTTCCTAATTTTTTTTTTGGTACACCTCGCAGTTTCTAGTATAGTTGTGTGTATCATTGAAAACCTTAGGCCAATAGTACCCTTCCCTTAATATCTTATTAGTAGTGGGTATTGTTGAGAAATGTTCCCCACATACTCCTTCATACATATCTTTCAAGAGATGTCTTGATTGATGTCCATCTACGGACAATAATAGGACACCATTATTCTTCCAATAAAGGTCTCCATTCATGAATACATATTTTGAGGCCTACAACTTGAGTTCCATTTTTATGTTGTCCTCAAACCCTTGTGGACATTTTGAATGTTTGAGATAGTACATGATATCAATGTAGCATGAAGTGTGTTCAATACTCGTGACCATATCTTCTTCATTATTCACATTACATACTTGGGCAGTTTCTAAACTTGTTTCAGCCATCAATTTGGCCAATCCTTGTCCCCTTACAAGCTTGGTGATTTTGAACTCGATATCAAACTCCTAGATTCTATTTATCCATCTTCACCTATGTTCTATTGTCTCACTTTGTATAAATACATCTTTTACTGTAGCATTAGGCACATAAGCTATCAATTTTGCTCCCACTAAATATGGTCTAAATGCCTTGACAACTTTTACTAGTGCATAGGCTTGTTTTTCCACAATATCATACTTCAACTCTACATTTTGGAGGGATTTTCTAAAGGAGGAAACTGGTTGTTCATACCCTTCATCATTCTTTTGAAGCATTACTGCAGAAACTATGTGATAGGATGTGAATAAGAAGATTTAGAAAGGTTTTTTGAAATCTAGAGATTTCAATACAAAAGCCTCTTTGATTTCCCTTTTTATGGATATGAATGCATCTATAGCTTCAATTTTCCAATCAAATTTTGCACCTTTCTTTAGCATTTTTGTTATTGGCTTTACTACCTTAGAAAAGTTTTATATGAATCTTCTTGCAAAATTGATTTGTCTAAAGAAGGATTGAATAGCTTTAATTGTTTTGGGGATAGGTATTTTATCAATGGCCTCCACTCTTTTAGAATCAATCATTAATCCTTCTTTAGAGACTATATTCTTGAGCAACTTTCCTTCTTTTATTGTAAAATGACACTTTTTTGGATTGAGTAAAATGTCGTATTCCAATGCTTTCAAAAATATTTTTTCTAGATGAGCCACATGATCTTCTACCTTTTTGGAGTATGCAGTTAAATTATTTTGGTAGACTACCATTATTACACTAATAAGGTCAACAAAAGAAACATCCATGGCTCTTTGGAATGTTGCACCAACATTTGTGAGTTTGAATGGCATCCTAACATAAACATATGTTCCCCATGGCATAGTGAAAGTTGTCTTGTATTGTTCTTATTCTTTAACTTTTACTTGATTATAACCCAAAAATCCATCCATCATCGATAGTAACACACAACCTGTGACCCTTTGTAGCATGGCCTCCATGTTTGGAAGTGGATAATTGTTTCTGAGAGAAGATACATTTAAGTTCTGGAAGTCTACACAAATCCTTATATCTCCATTTTTATTTCTAACTAGTACTAGATTAGAGGCCCAATATGAATGTCTAATTGACTTGATAATACCCCCTTCCCTAAGCTTCATAAGCTCTTCATACATTTTAGGTTTCAAAGTTGGGTTGATGGGTCTTTGCTTTTTCTCGAATGGTTTGGCACCTAGCTTTAATGGTATCTCATGTTGGAATAGATCTTCTCTATATGCCTTAAGATCCTCATAATACCATGCAAAAAATGCTTATATTTTCTTAATAGTGCAATCAACATTTTTCTGATTGTTGGAATTATCTTTTTTCTAATATATACCCATTTTGGTGCCAATTCTGTCCCTAGATTGATTTCAACATCTTCCTTTTTTACTAGAGTTTGTTTCATGAGAGCATGATAATTTCCATCAAACACCTTTTCTATTGCCACAAGTCCTTTAGGAAGTTTTTTGGCTTTGAGTTGCACAACTTATTTTCCAAACACAATTTGTTTTCCATCTATTTCTTCCAAAAGTGCATTAAATTCAATCTCCTATGCTTCATACTGATCAATGCAATGTAGAAACTTGATGAGATCGATGTCATCATTGAAAACTTTCCAACTATAGATATTATTAGGGATAGAAGGTCTTGTTTTGAATTCAACTTGAGATACTCCGACCAAGGTGATATCATCTCTTCTTAGAGCTATGTTGGTTATGAAATTTTCCATCAAGTTCTTGGACCTATCTATCCATTCAATAGAAAATGCATCAAATAGTTCAATTTTGTCCCACAGAACATTTCTATATTGCTTTAACATTTTTTTTATTGTAGCATATTTTGACCTGACTTGTGAAATGATCAACTTACAGTCCCCAAGAATAGTTAGCAACTTAGTTTTTTGTTTTATAGCCATAGTCAAACCAATTAGCAGAGCTTCATAATCTACTATATTATTTGTACATTCAAATTCCAACAAGAATGAATACTTGAATGTGATACCTTTAGCTAAAATAAAAACTACCCCTGCTCCATTTCCTTCTTGACTACAACACTCCATCAAAATACATCTTCCATACACCATGTTGACTCTTAGAAACATGCTTATCAATTGGATCAGTATTCACTAATTTAGGTTGGGAAGGCTCTATTTTGAAACTTCATAAATCCACATCATAAAAGTAGTTTATCTTATTTTGAGCAACATAGTCCACAATTTGATTGATCCTTGTCTCTCTATATAACTTGAACTCTTCCCCATTGAACGGTATTGCAACATAAGACAAGTCAACTTGCATATTTTCTCCAACTGTTGCAGTCCATTGTCTTGACAAGAGCATTCCAAAATGAGGAGGTGCATCAGTTACAATTATGTCTATATTATAAGCTTCTTGTGGATAAGCAGTCAATTTCACTTCCACATCTTTCATAATTCCTACCATTGGTACATGCCTATTATCCATAGCATAGAATTTACCACCATTAGTTTCCACCCACATGCCAAGTTGTTTCATGACTCCTACTGACATGATGTTGATAACAACACCTAAATCTATTATACAATTTCTTACCAACTTGTTATTTATGAGCAATGTGGTAAAAAATGGGTCAATTTGTGAAGGATTCACTATTGTATCACCAAGAAAAAATTTAGGAACTTTTAATCCTCCTTGCTTGATGTTAGTGGTCTCTTTATTCTCAAATTTTGTGTTTCTATTAGTTCCATTAGATATTAGTTGAATAGCACTATCTTTATATTCCTTTATCTTCATCATCTCTAATAATTGCAAATACATTTTGACCTGGGACAAGGCTTGTGTGAAATAAAAAGAGGTCCTTTATTCTTTGGCTATTATTTTGTTCCACAAGATCTCCTTTGTTCTCCTCTTTTTCTTTTTTGTTCGTTTCATCAGACTTTTTCTTGTCTTTATGAAACTATTTTTTTTCTTCCTTATGAACATGTTTTCGTTCATTCTTATTGGGTTGCTTATTTTCTTCCTTTCTTGGCGCGCCTTGTGTTGTTCCTTTGTCTTTCATAAATATCCCTCTTGGAACACCCTCATCTTCATTTATTGTTATGTTTCTTAACCAATATTTGCTATTTTCCTATTCTACTACATCAATGGTTAACTAATTAATTTCTTCCTCAATTGTTCTTCTTACTTTTTACTTACTTGAATGAGATGGTGCACAAGGAGAATATGGTTCATCATTTCTTTCATCATAATAAAAAAAGACCTATTGTCCTGCTATATGTACATTGTATCTTTGGTTATCAACATCATACTCATAGCTTTCTTCTTCTGAAGATGAATATCCGTGCTCAATGGGATGGAGGGTGTGGGAGGTCAAATATATTATATGATCCTCTTCATAATTTTCCATTGGTATTTCTTCTTCTTGTATTGATTGAGCTACAACACAATGATCAAGGGAATGTGCAAGCTTGAATATCTTGACACCAAGGATTATTGTTAACCACGTATGCTCCCTTCCTCTTTAGGGGATTAGGAGTCTCCTTATTCTTAGGCCTATGAATTATGGGATTTCCATCTTTCTAGTTCATATTATATGGCATATCATGCAACTTTGGTCTTTCATTTATGTATGTATTCTCTTTCCTATTCTAAGGGTAATTAATATTTTGTGGAACCTTGAGATTATCTATCTTACCTATCATCCCAACAACCTTTCTATTGTTCTCAATGGTCAATGCTATTTTTTGTGCTTTATTTAGGTTTCTAGGGCATCTATTTCTAAGCTCATATCTTTTTTTTAGATTAAAATCTTTTAGGTAAATGCTTAATGTTGTAGGGTTAGTCAATTTGGACCCAAGTGGTATCTTATTATGTAATTTGTAGAACCTCTAGTTGAAGTCATAAACTGACTCATTCTGATGTTTCTAGATACTTATCAATTCATGCAAGGAAAACTCAAGGGCACACTGATTCCCATATTTCTCTAGAAACTGGTCTTGAAAGTCTGATATAGAATTAATTGAGCCATCAAGTAGGCCATTGAACCACTCCCTCACCTCTTCTATTAGAGGCATCATGAATAATCGCATATTCACATCTTCATATTGCATACAAATATCTTGAACAAAAGCATTAAAATTTATGATATGTTCTTTTGTCGATATCACATTATTTCCAGTGAACTTGGGAACCATATTTCTCCAATTACTATCCATTGGATAGGGGTACAATTGATGCCCTGCTAGATCAAATTGTCTACATAGGTTTGTAGGATTTTTTGGAGGCAAGTTCAAAGGCAGTGGATTAGGGCAGTACTGATACCCACATTAAGGTTGGTAATAAGAATTTGGTTGGATGTGTTTTTGGGATTACATGTTTTGGTGGGGTACATGTTGATATTGTGGGGTATATTTCTCACCTAAAGATGGATTGTGTTGGGGAGGATTTGTAGCACTTGAATTCTGAGATGGAATATTAGGCTAATAATGTTGTCCCTGGTTTACATTTTTTGGTGCTCTTGTGTTTTGAGGTGCACCTTGTGGATTGTAATTTCCACCCTTTTTATTTGGAGGGACATACTTTGGTGGGTTTTATTTATTAACATTTAGTTGAGACAATTACTAGTTCAACTCTATATTTATTTTTATCAACCATTGTCTTCTTTCAAGCTCCTGTTCACTCCATTGCATTTGTGCCTCTAATTCATGATTAGTCATGTGTTGAAAATATTCAGTAGGAGTTGATTTATCCATGAGCCTAGACTAGTTTCCTTCTTTTCTATGGGCTATTTCATGATCATACTCCTCTTTCCTTCCTCTACGTTCCTCCTCACTTTGGGCATAGAACTCTGACATTTTTTCTTGGTCTATTTCCAAATGATAAATGGGATGATCATTGTTCTCTTATTCAAATGGAGTGTGAGGATATCGACATGGATCATTGTTGTGACCCTCTGACTCATGCAATGGGCCAAAGCTATTGTGTACATTGAAGGCTTGTTTTGTTGAGTTTCCTGCATTTATGACATCTACTTGGCTAGATGTCATCTTAGACTTGTTCTTGTTTGTGTTGGTTTTTGTGGGAGGTGATTGATGTTTGTTAGTCCATCTCCCATTGTTCTTCTTGGGACTATCCTAGTGTAAGGATCTTCTTCCATTCATATTAGATGATATGAAGTATCTTTGATGTCTGCCATCTATTCTTTCTGATCTAATGCTTACTTTATCTATCATAAAATCTCTTCAAAGTCACCACCTATCTTTTGAAAGTAGGAAAATGATTTAGTTTGTTCCTAGTGGAGTCTTTTAACTCTAGAATGACTCTATGATGGAAGGCTTGGGCTCAAAATTGACTCCCCAATAGAGTCTCCAATCTGTTAGTTCTCAAAAATGTTGGTTGAAAAACATCAAGAGGTTTCTAGGCTATTGGTATGTTTTAGGCTAATGAATAAGGCCAAATGGTGTGTTTGAAAATTATTCTCTTCAAGCTCTGCTAGACCTAGGTGGGTATACCTATGCAAATAAAGAAAACTTAAACTATGTGTTTCCTACTTAAGCAATCTATCCACAATGGCAATTGGAAGTGGAGAGATGCATACCTAATTTGGTATAAATTGTATAATCAATATCACCGTGAAGTTTATTAATATGTTTAGTTAACATATATAAGGTTTTGGATACAAATTTGACTAAATTAAATGATGAAATGGGTAAGACTAGTGCCTTGTTGGGTAGATGGAGTTAAATGAAAATTCAGGATAAATGACTTATATTGGTAATAACTCAAACTATTTTGCACACTTATCTTGGTTTATATCTTGTATAAACATGTGGAAAATGATTGAAAAGATCTACTTATTAATCCAATTGAAGGAACCAATTGGATAGATCACACAGTAACAACAAATAATATCAAATTGGAGACAAAATGACAATCCTATTTATATGGTTCTTCTTATTGATCCAACTAACACTTCCAAACTAATGTGATTGACTAAAAGGGGGTTTTAATTCTTTTAAATAAACTGATTAATCACACCACACAAGAACAAAAAATGTGTCTTGATAAACTAAATATATCCTTGATATACCAATTTAAATAATAAGGAAACATTAAAATGGAGACAACCAGATAATTGTATAACTTCAACAAACAATTGATACCAATAGAACTCCACAAAATCAAAGATCTTTCATTGAATTCTTTTAAATTATGCTTGCAACATAGTCTTTCAAAATATAAACATTATGGAACTCTTTTGATATCCATCTATTACCCCTATTCTACTATTATCTTCTCCTATATCTTTCTTTTGGTCTTGGTCTCTCTTATATATATGAGAGGAAACAAGCTTCAGACTAAAAGACATGACTTTTGATAGCAAATAATGATTTTGAAACTAAAAATAGCTTAAGAAACTAACACAATCATAAAAATATGTTCCAATCTATTAATCTCTGAGTAAAAGCTCATGGTCATCTAAGACCTATTCAAAGCTTTTACTTTATGATGGGGTCCACATCATTACCACTAACTGATTTTGATTGTTGTTCAATTGTGTCTGGAATGTCCACTACTCGATTAATAAATAGATTGAAGGTCAAGAGATGATCAATAAATCCTTTTTTTGCATCACTGTCTACTTTGGAATTGACTTCTCTCATTTCATAATCTATATGCATGAATTTTTCAAATTTTTTATGAGGATTTTATAAGACCATATCTTCATCATTGATCTCCTCTAATGCAGTTGTTATAAATTTTGTCAACTCTGCTTTCCAATCATCCCTTTTTCAAAGATTCCTTGTATCGTCATGGAGTGCAAGAACCAAATTAAAGCAACTAAGATCATCCTCGAGTCTATGTTGATATTGGTTGTGGGATCTCACCAAGTCATTATATCTTTGCAGTGTTTGGTCTTTTAGAACCTGTTTACCCAAAAGTTCTTTCTTTTTATCAATCATTCTTCCTTGCAATTAGAGATTCTCCTCTAGTGTTGATTTTATTTTCTTACAGACACCCCAACAATCATCAACCTACTTCATCAGCTTATCAAATCTCTCTTTGATTATCTCAGACGCAATATTGTACTTGCTGATTTTCATTTCTTTTTCTAGTACCTTACACTTTTCCTGAGCCTTTAAATGGGAATTTTTCCAATAATTTGCATCAACTAATGCATCTAATACTTTCCCATCCTTCTCAAGGAATGGGGATCAAAATTCTAGAAAAGAAGGTGACTAGACAACTTATCCATTTGATGTGATAGCTTCTTTTTTAATTTTTCATTTTATTTGACCAACTTTTCAATTTGTGCTCTTGTGAACTCTACCACATTAACATTCATTTTTACAATTTCTAAGGTATTAGTGTCCCTAGTGCTTTTGATCAAAAGGTGTCCAAATACTTCATTAGGATTGTCAATCACTGTTGGCCTCTTCTCATGAGGGTAAAGTGACCAAATAAGGTATCCTCATCTCGATTATATCTAGACCCTTAATATATCTTATTACTAGCCTCCTTTGATAGGTTCATTGTTGTACCCACACTTTTTCTGAAACTGTCGAACACAATTGTAGAGCTCATGTCCCATCCTGGAAGAAGTAATAGCCCAACCTCTTGAAGTAATTCTCTACCTCTTTTAGGGTTGATGGATTGCATTTCCTTTTCAACTTCCATTTTCAAATCTTCTAAAGTAACAAATTCATTTTCTAGAGTAATTTCTTGCTCCTTTTGTCTTATTTTCTTCCACTTATACTCATAGACAACTAATTTGAATTCAGGAGTTTTAAAAAAATCATCATTAGAAATGAATTCATGACCATCCTTCACCCTAAAGTAATTAGATAACTCATCTGATGTTTCAAATTTTATAAGTTCCTAAGGGGGCTCAGATTGTTAGTGGACAAACACACATTAGGAGTGGGTTGTGAGGGTATGTGATATAAAGGATCCACCTCCTCAACCTGTACTCCTGTGTAATTCATATGAGATGTATGAAAAATTTGTGAGGGAAAATATTTTACTATTTCATTCATATGAGCAATAAGTTGCTTTACCCTACCCAAGGGATCTTGGATATCAACAAATTCTTCCTTATATGATGATACATTCTTTCTCTTCTATTCGTCCACAAGCATATCTTTATTATATGAATCCATTCTCTCACTAGTGGAAGCTTCATCTCGTTTCTTGATCATATCATCAAGTGTAAACCAATGCTCATACCCTGAAAAATTCTGAGTTAATCTTGCTTGATGAATAAATCCCTCTGCATCAAATTTCTCTCTTTCATACCCAAGGGGAAAGTTGTAATGGGATAATTTAGCAGCAATTTCTTCATATCCTTCAATGGCACATACTATGAAATCTCCAAAAAAAAGAGTGGTTGGCATGAGTGATGGTTTATTATGACTCTTGAGATGTTTAGTATCAGACTTTGCTAATTTTCGTACTAAATCCAAGTAAGCAACTCTATTTGGAACCACTATGGGTAAAAACTTTAGAACCCATTCAAATCCATAATCCCTTATTATGATGCAATTAGAGAAGGCATACCAATCTCCCCAATTATGGTTCAGTTTTCCTTTTAGGTTATTCTCCTTTGGTCTCAAAATCCTTTGCATCTCAAGGGATAAATTGTGATCATATGAATAGCCTAACAACTTCATTACTGGTTTAACAAAATATTATTCAAAATATAAATAGTGAAAGCTATCACATCAACTATCCCATAGGTATTTCCACATCTGTACAGGCCTAAAATTTCCATTTTCATCTTTATCTCTAATCCTCAGTTCTTTACTCCACACACTTCTGGAATGTCCCTTATATAAAAGTAAATGCATTAACAAGGAATAGTATTTGAAATCTATCCAATCACCATTTTTGTTGATCCTTTCAAGCCCTTGATTTAGAGAATTTTCCAAATAGTTTGCATAGTCAAATGACCTTGCATCTTTTCTTTGTATATCAATTGCTACAACCATTGGTGCAATAGACATAAGTGGTGGAACCTCAATTCCCAAGACTTGACAAACTAAGTAGTAGGTATATTGGAAGTAACCTTCAAACAAATCAATATGAAATGGAGGGTTTTCATTGCTCAAAAATTTCCTGAGTTGACCTTGATCATTCTTAGGTTTTTGCAAAGGTAGCTTCCATCTCTTGTAACTAATATCGATGCAATGGTATTCTATCAAAAAGTCTCTAATGGTGAATGGAAATTTCATGGGACCTCCTAACTGAAATAAATTAGAGATGAGTTATTGGGAGATAACAAGCATATCGGCCCCATTTGTTGATTGGATAGTTCTTTTCTTGGTATTATATCAACCGGCTAGAGATTTCATTAATTCTACATTGAAGAACACATTTGGCATGGCAAGTATTCCTAAGTTCAATCTCCATGGGTTACAGACTGGTTGAAATCTGAATTTATTTCTATAGTGATACATAAAAATCTTATAACCTCGGTGTGTCATCTAGACATCCCCCAAACCACTTTATTTTTCTAACAATTTACTTGTTTGAAAACTCCTTCTGGGTCTTGGCCCTGACCTTGGACACTGGTCTATCAAGTCTTAGTTTAGATTCCTCTTTTCAATTTTTTATTTCTTTTCCTTAGGTTTTTCCATATTTTCTTTCATTGCTAACTCTGAAAAATGGTAACTTTCTAGCTAAGAGTGGAGTACTTACGTGGATTTTTGCTTCCCCTAGTTTTACTACTTTTGAGTTTCGTCCTATCCACTTTTACCCTTAGCATAATATTTCTAGTTTCTACAATCGTATGCTTAATTCATGGTACAATTCACTTCAATTATGGCTCATTAATACACCACTTGTGTCAGTCTTGTCATCAGGGAGACCATTTATGTTAAATATCCCGATGATGCTCTTGTAAATCACATCAACTAATAGTAATCATTCATCACTATATCATTGGAACCTTGATTTATTTTCCATCGATTGGAACCTTCTCCACTGACAAGAGTCCTTTCAATCTATCAGTGGGATAGAAAACAATGCTACCCCAATGCATTCTAGCTTTGCCGATAAGTGTTAAATTTTGATACTCCATGATTATATCAGGCTATCAGGGGACCTTCATCATTTTTTCTACCGATGTACCCAAGCTACAACAATGGGATAATATTTTTTATTTCTATTAGCCCATTGGGGAGACTACCTTGGAAGTTAGCTTGATGAAAAGATGTTATGTTGATGTAAGGATATGAACTGCCCTTATCGAGCTATTGGTGGGGTAATGATGGGAGTTCTACCAATAGAGTATTGTTAAGCCAATGGTGTCAAAAGGATTTTTGATGGATTTCATGAATGTGATTGTTTGGGTATGCTGGCTACAAAATGGATTTTTTACATGAACCTCAGCAATTTGTCTAGGTCATAAAATTGAGTTTGGTGAAATTTTGTAAAGACTAAGAGATAAATGGATAGAGGCTAATTCAAATATGTGGGATTTTCTTAGTCCTAATAGGTGAATCAATGAATACATTGACTTGGCATCACCTTGATCCTGAAACTCGATATCTTATCAGGATCAAAACTTACAATTGACCCCTTTGCAAATATACGTACTTAAGGTCTAGTTCATGATGGAGTCTTGAGCCTGATTATTAATATTCTATTAGCATTAGGACTCCGGAAGCTACTTACACTTCTCCATTATTATTGGTCTAGTCCCAAATGAAAAACCAATCCTGACTTTTGATTCAACATTGGGATAAGGACTATGGAAGAACCTTTCATTGATTGCTTTTTCTAACAACCACTACCTACTAATGACCCAATCCCAAATACTCAACTTGTTTACCATAATACGTGTAGGTGGTTGACCTGATCCCAATCTCGATTTTGATTCCCACACATTATGGGGTCAAACTATGGAATTGCACTTAACTTTTTATTAACATAGGTATGGTGCCTAGTCATGACTCGATCCTAACTTCTGACATGAGTCAATTTATGCTTAAAATGGTTAAGTTCTTGGTTTTCTTCTAAACCTAAAACCTGAAGATGTTGAACTAACTTGTGAATTGGGTTTTAACTAGAATTAATATTGCTATAATATGAATGCTTGTGTTTAAATTGCTCCTCATATATCTTCCCTTTTGCATAATAACAATTAGAATTGCAGGATAACTAAAAAATGTTTGACTCTAAAGGGGAAGTACCTACTGAGGAAGTTCCTACTAAAGGAACATATGAAGGAACATCAAATAGAGCAAAAGCTAAGTGATTAAAGCTAGAAAAAGTGCCTCCAACTATGAAGTATAAGTTCTAGGGGAGCCCAAATTCATCTAATTTTGAGTCTGAGGTCATTAACATCACTGACACATTGGTAGGACATATGAGTTTGGAGAAATTCCACATAGATACCTTTTAGAGGATGTTTCCACATGAACAAAGAGAATTGCAAAGTAAGGGATAACTCATATAGCTAGTTTTACTGTTGTTGTATAGTGTGTTGAGTTTATTTTAATTGTTGCAAAAATGTGCAATCCTACTCAAAGGAAATGCATGGATGCTTAGGGTAATATAATCATTTATTTGACCCTAACAATGATCAAACACGTTTTTGACCATCCTCCTTACCCCAGTATTAAGATTATAATTGAAGGTAAAGCACTTGAACTATGGGAAAAGGATGTGGATGGGAACAAACAACTTATCAATAAATGGTGGCTGAAGAAAGAAAAGAAGTTAGCGAAGAAAGTGCCACGTAATCCCAAGACGTCATAATTTTTTAAAGATATAAGGGATTTGATCACATTATTGGCCAGGGTGTTTGGAAAACCATATTATCGTGTCTTTGAACACTGGATGTTTCCATTCATCTAATTGATTGTAGATGGAAATCAATACTTATATTGGGGGCCCAAATTATCTTAGATAACATTCATGACCAGTTCCTTAAAGTAACACAAATGAAGACATTTTATATGTCTTCTTATGTCATCTACTATGCAGGAAGGATTAGACAGTTTCCTGGGTTGAACACTAAAGGGTCAATGGATGATGATCTAGATCGAAAGAGGGTTTGGGAACAATATGACCGGCTAGATCTTAAGGAACCAAAGAAATATTTCAAAAGAGTCAATGATTCTTTTCTATGTGTTGTTATAAATCATCTCAGGTGCCATTGGTTTCAGATTGTCATGAGAAGCTATGGAGTTCATTCGAGAATGGGGGAATTATTTTATTCAGTATCCTAGGACTACTTATTTTAGATTGTTTGGTTTTGATGGTCACCCTTTTAAGCTACCAAGATGTTGTGGTGATATGTCGATTTTAATGGATTTTTCTCAACAATTTGCAAATGTAAATGCTAAATTCTCCTCACAACATAAGAGTGTTTCTCATTCTTTCCCCTTGCAATTTGGATTCTATTCTTGTTCTTCTTCGATAATAGATAAGTCAACAACAAAGAAACTTTAGACTCTAAATTTTCCATAGTAAACTTTAAGAAAACCTTTTGAACCAAAGAGAAAAATGTATGTAATGTACCCTTCCTAATTTCCTCATAATCATCCACTTCTTGAGGATTTTTGAGCCAACCTTTAGGAACAATTTGAAGAAAAAGGGGGTATGAGAGATTAAAAATTTCCCAAATGAGATATTTTTATGTTAAAACAGATATTCATGAAGGCACTACTAATAATTGGATCACACTTGATCCTAGGTATGATATGGATAAAGTGGACACAAAGAGTTTGAAGCCCATCAATTGGGTGAAAAATGAAGAAACTAAGATCCAGAAAGTATCACGGGGAGTGGTGAATAGGTGTTTGAAATGGATTGAACTCTAGTTAAAGTAGCCAAGAGTTGGGGTTTAAAAGAAAAGAAGTTCTAGTAGTGAACTTACTTATTCTAAGAAAACTAAATAGTACAAAATATTCAAGAAGGGCGTTACAATAGTAGAAACAACCATAGAAGAGCCTTCTTTAATGGAAGAAGATGTTTCATTACTATAGATTGATGATGCTTTGAATAAAGGAAAGGTTACTTATGAGGTGGCGGTCGTTGGGGTTACTTCAAGTTTTGTTGCCAAACCCTTAACTATTATTCATGCTGATGAAGGAATATCTGAAAGACATGTTGTTTCTACATGAACTAAGGATAATGTTCCTTCTATGCCATCAACTTCAAAAATAACAACTATTGAAGAAAGAGAAACCTCTTGTGTTTGATGTAGCAAATATTTCTTCATATTTTGAAAGAACTCCATCTTAGGAAGGACAAGGACCTAAATGCGAAGAATATCTGAGGAAGGTTGATGAAGAACCAAGAGAAGAGGAAACTGTGTTTGAAACTAGTAGGTTGTATAGTGAAGAATTCAAGCTGAATGAAGTATTAACAAAGAAAGAGTAGGACGAATTGATGGAAGGTGCCCAAAGGTTAGCTACTAAATAGGCTGCTCAAGAAGAAGGACAAAGAAGGAAAAATGAAGAGCTAGCCCAAGAGAAGGAAGTAGCTAAGGCACTAAAGAAAGCAACAGAAGAAGATCTTGAAAGGGAATTGAAAGCTACACAAGAAAAGGCTACAGAGGAAGAGCTCTAGGCTAAAGAGTTAGAGAATCAAAGGTTGAAAGATGAAGAGGAGGTTGCAAGAAAAGAGGAATAAATAAAAAAGATAGAAGAAATAAGAACCCAAAATGAGACAATGGAGTAGGAATGGTTACAAAAAGAACAGGAAGATCAACAAAAGGCTACTTCTCAACAAACCATTGAGACAATTTATTCTACACCTTCATCCTTGACACCTCCCAATTTTTGGCAAGTAACCACTCATCCAACTGCACCCACTTAGGTTAAATTGAATTTAGAGAAGAGGAAACAACTACAAGCTCAACCAGTGATGTGGGATGAGATGAGAGCAAAAATAGATAAAGTAAAGTCAAGGAAAAAGTGTCGTATTGTGCATTCAACCAAGTTGACTAATGAAGGATATTTGCTAGTAGAAATTGCTACCGCTATTTCTAATAAAGATGATAGAGAATTGTAAACTTTAGATTATCAGAAAAGCATTGTTAATCTAGGGAAGCATACTAGGACTCAACAAATTAATTTGATAGATATTGTTGTCACCACCATCAAGTCAAGGTTAATTAAGGATAAGCAGAGGCCAAAGAAAAGCTTAAGGTATAATTAGGAATATGAAGAATTTTATGGATTAATTTAATCCACTCTTGAGTAGCCTACACCATGGAGGTACCTATCTTAATGAAAAGAAAAAAGGTGGATGGTTTGAATGAAATGGAAAAGAAGGCCACATGGTTTGATAATTGGTTTAATGCTTTTGAATTGACATGGAGAGCATTTGGATGAAGGTTTTAAACATTATTTTAGGGGCCTTAAACTAGTTAAAACAATAGAAGAATCTATAAGAGAATGGTGGGAAGAAGAAGAGAAGCTCAAGGAGTACTTGGGTAAACTGAGGGTGATTGTCAAAATTTATGATAAAGAATTGGTCGAGTCACAAATTTTCGGGGATGAGGGTGCTGACTTTATTTCAAAGTCTATTAATGTATCTATTTTCAAATCACAAAATATTCTTGAACAAAGAATAGTCATGCTTAAGGGTATTCATGATATATGGGAACAATCAACCATTTTTGAAGATATTATGTTAGAACTTATTGAAATTTTTTTTCCTCCATATCAGAGACTTGAATCATTAGGGAAGATAAAATATGCTTAAGAGGAAACAATTGATAAAATAATGAATGAGATACTGCTAAGCTGAAATTCATGGATAGGTTGCTAGATATTGGATGTGACATGCAATGGGAAGTCATGTAAATTTCTTAGTTGAGAGAAACTATTGCTACAGTGGAGAGGAAATTTAAGGATTTAAATTTAAAAGTTGGCTAGGTTGATGGACATGATGATGATACGTTGAAGAAAATTTTCTCCAATTATGAGGAGTATCATGGGGCTTCTCATGAGAGTGACAAGTGAAGAAATTGTTTCAGTTATATTTTTTGACAATAATACCTTCATGGTGATTTTTAAGCAGGTAGACGAATGTGGATCAAGGTTGGTAAGTCAAGAGATAACATGTGGCGATTAGAAAAGGACTGAGTTGGCACTTACAGTCTAGATTTTGATTGAAGAAGTAGATGGCCTACCTTTTTAGCTCCAACAATTTTAGCATAGATAAACACTTGGAGTTAATTGGGTGTCCCTATAATTGTGGATATGGGCCCCATATTTTGGATCTTGATTTTTGATAGGAGGAATTGATGCTAATTTTTTTCTATATTTTATAAGGTCAGATAATTCAAGTCAAATTGGATACCTAAAAAGAGAGATTAGATGCAATTTACTATTTTATAGCTTTTTATATAGAGATACTCAAAAACTTTTTACAACTTTAATGCAATTAGTTTTATTTCAAAATTTTGTTAGTTTAACAATGATGTTAATGAATAATGGTCGTTTGTATTCTAGTGAGCTTTGTTGTACATAAATGTTTCTTATTTGATGTAAATAAATAGAAGACTTTGAATATGAAAGTTCCATTTCATTGCATTATCTATGGATGATATTTCTCTATATTTGTTGATCTATTAATTTTGGTAATGAGCTTGTGATATTTTGTTATTTGAAAAGAAGGTTTAAAAAAAAAAGTAATGATGAATGATTGTATGATTTAAATATGCACTATGAATGGATGCAATTGTATGGATTATTCTATAGATCGTGTTATTCTATGTTTTTAGTTGGATAAGAAAATGATGATTATGAAATTTTCATGTCTAAATTAAAAGAAATATGTGTTCATGTGTTATTGTCCTAAGCCTTGTTCTATCCTTTTCCATTTATTTATACCCCCCAAAATGTTATATTAGTTCCTACTACCCAGTTTGTACCCATTTACAAGCAGGCCCCTTGAATATTATAGTTGCATAGGCCACTAGATGATAACAATATAGTTGAGAACTAGCTATAGAGACCTTGGAAGATAGGTGGTTTTAGATCATTTGTATTTTTCAAGAAAAATAGAGTAGAAATATTATGTCTTAATGTTGTTGTGTTACATTGACCATCAAAAGAATTGGTGCTAGAAGGAGGGCCTAGAGGAACAAATTGGAGCAAATCGGGTCCTTTTCACCTGATAGGTTTGAAAGAGTTCTAAAATCTATTACAAATCTAGAACCATTAGTTGAACTCCAAACCCACGTTAGACCTAGAGCTTGTAGGGTTTTGATTTTACCACTGTTAACACCACCACTTATTCCAACTGGATTTCCACCATTACCACAATTGGCACAACCAAATCCATCACCACGCATGGCATTATTTGTGAATAATCCTTCACCACTAAGAACTATTCCAAGTGGCATAAACGAAATTCCTATGAATCCAAACAAAATATTTCCTAGGTATGCTCATGGAGAGTCACAAAGTCTTGAAGAGAATATACATGCATTTAAGGATTCTTGTACTCTAGGTCAAATTGCTCACCATGACATTGCATGTAGACTATTCCCCTACTTTTTAGGAGATATGGCCTACAATAGGTATCTAAACTTGCCTATTAGATCCATTGTATGTTGCACAAATTTGGAAGACACTTTGATTAACTAATTATGGGTCTATGTTGACCCCACCATCTTATACCACCAATTTGATACAATCAGGAAGGAACTAGATGAACTGTTGCCTCTGTTTAATACACAATTCTAGAGGATGTATATGCACTTACAAGACCCGTACTTGGTGGATGAGACTATCGCCATGCAAGCATACCTAAAGGTCATAAACTTGTTGATTGGCTTATTTCTTGAAAGAATTGACCTTGTGTGAAACATTGATTCCATATCTAAATTCTATCACCTGGCCATTAAATTGTAGTAGCAGATAAGTTCACAAGCAGGGAGTTTAGGCGGGGTTTTTCCTTCCCTAGGATATCAAATGCCTAATCCTACTCCTTGTTCAATACAATCCTGAGGATGTCCCATTTTGCATATAGTCCCTTACCTGAGTTACAACCTCCACCCCCACAACCATTCTTTAGTGCTTAGACACTAGAATCCTCCCAACAAGCTCAAAATTGTCATAGTCATGTTGGAGGGTCTAACCCCATACACACTCATCAGTTGTAACTACTGCAAAAAGAGATTATACCACTCATTTCACAAAAAGAGTTAGAAACTCTGAAGAAAAATTTATCCCAGGTGACTAACGAGATGGCACAACTCAAGTTTAACCCCCCTCAAAATAAAATAAAAAATCAAAACCAAAATCAGAATTACCATAATCAGGGGGCGTATTCCAACCAAAAAAATTACTCCAACCAGAATACAAACCAAAATCAGAGAAGTTCTCAAGGCCAAAACTTCCCCAACCAAAACTATCAGAACCAGGATAGGGGATACAACCAGAGGCCTAATAGTAACAGGTAGTGGAACACTAGGCCAAACAATGGGGGATTTCCACACAATTATTAAGCCAGTAAAGATAAACCACATACTATAAATGTTGTAGATCTGAACTTCATGACTAATTGGTGTAGGCTACATGACACAACACCTTTTGAATTCAACTATCCAGAGATGGAAAAAGTGGTTAAGATTGCACAACCTAATGCCCAACCATTGTAAGGTGCTCATAATAAAAATGGTGGATACATGGATACAACCATGATGTATAAGGTATATGATGAGGGATCTCCTTTCCCTAGGAAAGGGGAAAATTAACCAGAAATTGATACATATGACACTCAGGCTTTCAAAAACAAGGGGCCATTTACCACAACTATCCCTCCCAATAATATGGTTCCACCCAATCAGAATGATAACAACAATATGCCTCCACCAAAAGGCCCACCTGAGTTTCCAAATAGAGGTAATTGTGCATTCATGCCTAAATATCAAGTGAATGGTAACACAAAATTTGATTTCATTTTAGAAATGCAGAAACAAAAGACCTCACTATCATTCTTTGAAATTTTGAAGTGGTGCCCCACCTAATGTGACATCGCGTTGAAATACCTAGAGGAAGTAGATTGGTCGAAGAGAAATATTAAGGTGATTCCAACTGCTAACATGAACACAGTCTTGAACAGGGGTGATCCCACAATAGTGGTTTACAATTTTTGGCCAAACTAGACATTGAAATATTTTTTTTAACTAAATTTTCACTTTTGGGCACTTTTAGCAACTAAACCATGAGGAATTTGAAGATGATGCAAACTATAGTTTCATGAAATTTTGTCTATAGATTCTAAATATATTTTTTTCAAAAATTTTGGAATTAGATTGCACTTCTTTTTCCATCTCCCTCAAAAACTAGTTTTTTTCAGAAAAAACATTTTTAAAAGTGATGCTCACCATATAATGCATAACTTTTTTTCCATGAAGGATAAAATTCTAATTCTTTGAATTTAGATTTCGTAACTCTGATATGTAGTGCTTCCACTTGGTTAGATAGTTTTTTATTGAATATTTTTTCTTTAATCAAGTTTCAAACTCAAACCAATTACAATTCAAACATAGCGCATAACATGTAACTTTTTTTGTATATATTGAAATTCAAATTTTTTATTGGATCAAGGACTTCAATATCTGATGTACTCATATTTTCCAATTTTTTTTTGATAATCTGCTATTTTTCCTCATGTGTAGAATAGAGAGCTTGATTTTCAGAGAAAAACCCACATTCACAAGAAATAAAAAATAAATATAATAATAAAATTAAATTTATTTAAAATTATACTTTTTGGGAAGCTTATAATAAGAACTACATACTTACAAAAAATAAATTTTAAATGAATTCATTTGATCCCCAAAAAGGTAAATCAAAAGTAGACTTTTATCACCATTTTGATAGGTGCAAAGGAGACTACATTATTGGAATGGTTTAAAACTAGAAGGGTTCTATCCAAAGGGGTTTGATCTAAGGTAGTTTGATCAAACCCTCTTCAATTAGAATGCTTTAAATGGAACTTTTTAAGACTTAAATCATTATATTTTCTAAAAATATGTGATTTCAGCAAAAATTAGAACCTCCTAGAAATTGTAAACCACCTTTGTGGGATCACCCATAGAGGTAAGATGAGGACACCTTGTTCCTTTTAAGTCTAAGAATTTTTTGAAAGAATCTTCATAATTTCTTTTCGGATTCTAAAGCCTCGGGTAATGTTATGCCTTTCTCTATTTGCAAAAGGTTAGGTTTAAGTCCAACTCAAAATCATAAGAAAGTGATACAGTTAGATTGAACTGAGGTTAATGTTGAAGGAGAACTAAAGAATGTGCATGTATAGATTGGATCAGACCCACATATCCAAACTTATATAGATATTCAATTTGCTAATATCCCTAAAATGTATGACATGCTCCTAATTATAGACTTGCTGAAAAATCCTAGAAGGTTATCTCTCATTGGATTTATCATACATGTGGTTGCTATGGAAAGGGGTAACAACTTAGATTATGATTGAAATCAAGCCTCATCTGAGACATATCATCACTGAGTATGACTACCCCAGTGAAGTAGCCTATTTGAAACTAAGATATGAGTGTATAAGATGGAAGAAATTTTGACCTTTTCTATATTTGATCCTAATTTCCCTCAACCTTTAGAGCATAGTGACCCTATGACCACTATCAACCAGTAGGTTTTAATTAGACAATTGTAACAAGATTGGCTGGTTTTGTTAGAGGAAGTTGATTTATGGAGTTTGTTACTCCCCAACTAGTGCAGGGTCCATTGTCTAAACCATTTTGAGCTGACATGTCAACCTTTTATAGAAATTTTGAACCATGTTTTTCAGTCAAGAGAGACTTGTGAATTACACCCTGAAACATCCCTGAATCAATTTCCATTTGAGGCTAGAGACAACTATTTTGACACATACCAATAGTACCCAGGAAGAAGTCTTTACCCAACAATAGAGACTCAGGTCCTATTTTTTGATCTACGAGATAAGGAAGAGGAATATAAGAAAATTTCTAACACACCCGCCCCTACTAACCTTCCAATGCCCATGGGGTTGCTCAAAATGACAGCTAACTATAAAAATGTTGATCAAGATGAGATGTAGGAAGTAGCTTTTGTACATGTTTTAAATCTTAGCGAAATATCTAATGATCATCATTTATAGCAGTCTCCTAATTTTGATATATTGAACCAGTCCAAGTGGCCACCTATTCCTCTAAAAAAATCAACCATAGTTGGCCTGAAGAAGGATATCCCAACCCAAGATCAGTTGTGGATCCTCAAATTTGATGGTTCTAAGTCCAAAACATGGAATGGAGTCGGAGTTGAACTAACAAACTTGAAAGGGAAAACCTATTTTGATTCTTGTAGGTTCTAGTTTAATTGTACTAATAATGTCGTAGAATATGAAGTTCTTGCTAAGAGACTGATATTTGTGCATCAGAAAAGGTTACAACTTTAACAGTCATGGGAAACCCTAAGGTAATTTTCAAATAGGTTAGTAGCCAATACACATGCCATAACAAGAGGTTGGATGCATACAAGAACAAGATATGGACTTTGATAGAAGATTTTGATTCTTTTGGAATAAAATTAATTCAAAGAGAAGATAACTAGATTGTAGATCCACTTGCTATTGCTGCTATTACCTTGGAACCCATGCAAGATTCCAAGTTGAAGAGATTCTTAATGGAGTTAGTCTTGATCCCAGCCATCACAAACAACCTCTAAAATTTCTAGGTATTTGATGATGATTAGCATATACTTACCTTCTTGGAAAGTTTAGATTTCTTTGAGGGGAAAATTATAAATGAATCCAATAGAGATCAGGGAGATTGAGATCCCAAAAATTGTGACATAGGGCATAATTAACCCAGAAACCAACAACATTCCCAAGGGAATGGTAGCACTAGAAATAATCTTTGATTTTGATTCTCAATCCCATAAAAGGTTACCTACAGATAGTGATGGAGGGAAGTACGAATCAGTCAACTTGGAAGATGCAGGCCTTGAGAAAAAGCTATTTTTTGGAAAAGCATGCCCAAAGCACATTCAAAATAAAATCCTAAAAGTACTGAAAGTAGATATTGTAGTGGTTGCTTGGGGGTATGAAGATTTGAAAACCTTTGATACTTTAGTAATAACACATACTCTCCCCTTGAAACTTGAAGCAAAGTGCTTCCATCAAAAGTAATGCCTAGTGAATGCCTTGATTGAGCCCCTAATTCTTAAAGAGGTATAGAAGTTGTTGTCAGCAAGAATATTTTTTCTAGTAAGGCATTCGACCTGGGTCACTAATCTTGTCCCTATTCATAAAAAGAGTGGAGAAATCAGATTATGTGCCAACTTTTGAAACCTCAACAGAGCTTCAAAGAAGGATAATTACCCACTTCCTTCTCTTGATGAGGTGTTGTAGATAGATCATGGCTCCCATATGATGTCATTTATAGATGGGTATTTAGGATACAATCAGGTGCTAGTTAACTATGAGGATAGGATGAAGACTATCTTCACTACCAAGTGGGGTTTATTTTCCTAATGGAGGATGTCGTTTAGTCCTATTAACACTGGAGCCACCTTTCAACGCACAATGGATTTAGAATTGAAGGACTTGGTAGGTAAGTGTATTATCATATATATGGATGATATAACTATATTTTCCAAAAATAGGGAAGGCCATGTTGTAGATTAGTCAAAAGTCCTTGGAAAATGTATAAGTTATGGTGTATCCCTTAATCCAAAGAAGTTTGTGTTCAAGGTTTCAAAAGGGAAATTACTGGGCCAGATAATACCAGAAAGGGGAATTTCAATCAACCTAGATAGAGTGGAATCCATTCTAAAATTTAGCATCACTAACAACAAAAAGGAGATGAGGTCTTTCTTCGAAAAGATAAATTTTGTAAGTAAATTCATAACTAGGCTTGCAGAGATCATCAAACTCCTCAATGAAATGATGAAGAAGGATTCAAAGATTGAATGGAGCAATGAGGCTAATTCTACCTTCTCTCAGATCAAATAGTCTATTTCAGAGGCATTGATTCTAACTAGTCCCAATTATCTAAATCCTTTTTATATTTATTCTGTTGCATCTAATCATTCATGTGATGTTGTCTTAACACAAAAAAAAGACAAAGGGGATGAAAGGCTAATTTATTTTATGAGTTCTCCATTTAAGAAAGTTTAAATTAGATATCCATCCTTGGAAAAATAGGTCTTCATGTTGGTACAAGTAGTTAAAACATTTAGTCATTATATCCTCTACAATCATGTCAGCACCATAGTTCCTAACCCTATAGTGAAGTCTTTTCTTATGTAGAGTGAGGTGGGAGAAAGACGAGGAAAGTGAATGGAAATTTTGCAAGAATTTGACCTTGAAATCCACCTGATGAAGCTGGTCTAAGGACAAGGCCTATCTAATGCTATGGTAGATGTTCATACCAAGATTACTTACCAACATTACACTATACAATCATTCACAAGTGATCCTTGCTATACATATTTGATCTTCTTAATGTTGAATAACAAATGTCTAGGTGGAATGAATACCAATCAGAGGAGAGAATTGATACTAAAGAGTTCTCATTATATGCTCAAAGGGGGAGCTTTGTACAAAACAAATTTTGAAGGTGTCTATCTACGCTGCCTTGATCAATAGCAAGAAAAACATGTCATTGCTGAATTTCATGGCAAACATGGTATTGGGAATAGTTCTTTTGATTCCATGGCACACCAAATTATGAGATCAGGCTATTATTGGCCCCGTGTGTTATGTGATGCTCACCAACATGTTAGTACATGTCATACATGTCATAATTGAGCATCTAGGGAACTCAATATAGTGATTCCCCTACAACCAATATACGAGGTAAGATAATTTTCCTAATGGGCATTAGATTTTGTCAAGTTCATTAATCCAAATTCATCTACAAGTCACAGGTTTATTTTGATGGCAATGGATTATTGTACCCATTGGAATAAAGCTAAACCTTGAAAGAACACCATTGAACTCATCACTAAGTTCCTAAATGAATACATCGTTACCAGGTTTGGAGTACTATTCACCCTGGTATGTGATGATGGCCATGCCTTTTCTTCTATAGAATTTATTCAGTGGGAATATGAGCATAAAATTGTGTTGAATTACTCTTCTAACTACTACCCACAGGGTAATGGCATAGCAGAATCTACTAATAAATATTTGTTAGAGGTAATTAAGAAGTGACTACAGAGTAATCCTAGGGATTAGCACACACAACTGAGATTTTCCTTATGGGAAGATTGAACTAGAATCAAAGTTGCCTTAGGAAAATCACCATTTAAGCTAGTCTATGGCCCAGACCCTATCTTCTCTATTCATCTATAGATACATGTTCTTTGGTTCATGCAAGAGTTTTACTCTAAAGATGATAGGATAGAGGTTAGACTAACTATTTTACTCAGTCTGGAAGAACAAAGAGATGCTTCTCTCCAATAGTTTTCCAAACATCAGGCTATTGTCAGATGTTGGTTTAAAAAAAGAGCTAAAATTAAAGACTTTAGATAATTAAATCTTGTGTTGCTATTTCAAAAATCTAAGGAAAGGAAATATGATGATCATAATTTTGACTGACTTTGGTTGGGTCCATATCAGATTGCTGAAATTCTTGGTGAGAATTCCTTTTGGTTAAGTACTTTAGTAGGAGAACCTATCCCATTGCCTATTAATGGGAAGTTTCTCAAGCATTATTTCAGCCCATGAGGGTTTGATAGTCTGCTTGATTGTATATATGTAATTAGTGTTGGCAACACAAGGGAAGACAACTAAGAGGGGGGGTGAATTAGTTCTCACAAAAATTCAAACTTACTAAACTTATTAACCTTATTCTTAGATCTGATTAATAAGCATGAAAGCATAAATCATCAACACATCAGAAATACACATAACACTGATATTTTTTACTTGGAAACCCTATTAGGGGAAAAACCATGGTGGAGGTCAATCCACAAGATTATACCTTGTTAAAAGTATAAAGAATAAAATGGGGAATGCACATGCATTCAGGCTCAGCCGATCAATTACAACAAGGCTTACTTCCCAAAGGAAAATACATTGTCTTACAAAAAAATTTGCATTGCATCTGCAGGATTTTGAACTAAGAAAATAGCATTTACTAATGCCTGATTATAGTTCCAATTAAGCACATGAAAACTTCTTCAATATTCTTCACTCTTCTTCACACTCTGCTATGCCTTTGAATTATTTAAACATTATTCATGCACACTATACATTCAAATGGTATAAACAATCACTTATATATATCTACAACAAGAAATTGCATCACTACATGTCAGCTTCAACAAAATAATAAAATGAACATCAATTTTTGGCCCAAAACAATAACAATTATCAATGCAAATCAACCAAGGTCAGCCACAACATAGTAAAGACCCAAAATAAAATCCTCAACCATGAAACACCTTCAAAAATTATTCCTCGAAGATCCACAACATGCTACAATCACCTTATCGGCCATTAACATGAAAAACATGAACACATAAGAGAAAATCACCAATCGTGAGCACAACAATCAATGCAGATATGGAACATAGATAGAGCACGATATAGAAACATCCAAAAAAATCATGAACCACTAGAGAAGCATCCACAAAAACTCAACATATGAGAATCACAACATCTTCATTTAGGAACACAAACTGAAGCGACAAAAAAATTGTCAGAATATAAATCTTCATAACTCAAAAAAAATATTCATGTGGCTCTCTAAAACTTAACGTGGATAAAATAGATATACTCGACAACAAACCATTTAGTCCAAAACCTCTAATCATCATTGTACTTAGCTAACCAAAGACTAAACTTCACTTCATTCATGTCAACCTGCAATTCATTTCATTACAATTTTTTGAATATCCTCAACATATACATCTTCTAATGCATTAATGCCAATAGTGTTGACATCAATGACAAACACATATCAACAAAACAACCAAAACATCCAGCAATCTCCCCCTTTGGAATTTATGGCAACACATGATGCGAAAAACACCATCAATGCAACTATCTCTTAACACTTACTCCCCCTTAGGTTCTAAATATTTTCTCCTTAACTCTTTCACATGAATCTTATCCCAAAATAATTCATAGTTTTTCACATGACTCTCTCCCCCTTTGACATCAATGAAAAAGATCTCTTTTCTCCACACAAGCTTTGAACCACATATCTGAACATTTGACTACTCCCCCTGAGTAGCAGCCACCACAACATCAATCTGGATCATGATATGCCTATGAAATACATAGAATGATGCAAAGAAATGCATATTAGTTCTAATTAGGAGGGGTAATTGCCCCTAACTTCCCTCTGAGATACTCAAAATTATCCTTTGGCAATGATTTGATAAAGATGCTTGTAATATGCTCCTTCATGGGCACATACTCCAATCTAACTTCCTTTTCACTCACCTTCTCTCTCAAAAAGTGAAACTTGATAGATATATGCTTGGTCTTTGAATGCAACACCAGATTCTTAGAAATGTTAATTACACTTGAATTGTCACAAAATATAGCAATAGGTTCATCATACACAACTTTGATATCTTTCAACATTTTGCTTCATCCATAATAATTGAGTACAATTGTTAGAAGCAACAATGTATTCTGCCTCTACAATAGATAAAGAAATGACATTTTGCTTCTTACTTAACCAAGAAATCAATTTCTTTCCAAAGAAAAATGCACCACCACTAGTACTTTTTATGTCATTCACATCTCCTACCCAATCAACATTAGTAAAGGAACTCAAAGTAAGATCATCATCTTTAGGATACCATAGCCCAAAATCAATTATTCCCTTCAAGTATCTAAAAATACTCTTCACAATAGTCACATGAGATTCCTTAGGATTAGCTTGAAATCTAGCAACAATACACACATCATTCATTATATCAGGCCTGGTTTGAGTCGAATAAATTAATCCACCAATCATTGATATCTATCTAGTTTGATTTTATTTCAAAGAATAATCATCTTGTGTTAGCTTGCATCTAGTCACCATAGGTGTACCAACTAGCTTTAAATCTTCCATACTAAACTTATTTAGCAATTCTTTCACATACTTGGACTCAGATATAAAGATCCCTTTATCTAAGTGAGTAATTTGAAATCCCAAAAGTAATTTCATCTCTCCAATCATTGACATCTCAAATTCACTCTCCATCTCATCAAAAAACTTCATACAAAAACCATCATCTCCTCCAAAAATGATATCATCAACACAGACTTCAACAATCAAATCTTTATCATCATCAATCTTGAAATATAGATTACTATCAACAGTACCTTTGTTAAATCCAAGCTTCAACAAATACTTGTCCAATCTGGCATACCATACTCTAGGAGCTTTCTTAAGTCCATACAATGATTTCTTCAACCAACAAACCATATCTCCCTGATCAGTCAATTGAAATCCATCAAGTTTCTCAATATACAACTCTTCTTCTAGTTCGCCATCTAAAAATATTGATTTGACATCCATCTGATAAACCTTGTAGTTTTGTAAGCAACATAAGCAAGAAATAGTATCACAACATCAATTCTAGCAATAGGGGAAAATTTTTCTTCAAAGTTAATTCCTTCCATTTGAGAATATCCTTTACACACCAGCCTTGCTTTGTTTCTAACAATTTCACCTTGCTCATTCAATTTTTTTCTAAAGAGCCATTTAGTTCCAATTGCATTGTTATCCTTAGGTCTAGGAACAAGAATCCATGTATCGTTCTTCTCAATTTGTTGTAGTTCTTCTTTCATTGCTTCAATCTAGTGTTCATCTTTGCATGCTTCATTGACATCATTAGCCTCAGTCTTTGAAATCAAACAATATTCTTCTACAATCTTTGTCCTAGTCTAGAAACCTTTGTTCTTATCACCAATAATCTGATCTTCTGAATGATTTAATCTTACATACCTTAGAGTCTTAGAATGTTCTTGAACTTCAAGCTCTTGCTCTCTCTCTTTTGTACTTTCACTAGTTTCTCCTTCCTCTTGATTTTCTTGATTTACCAAAATGATCTTAACTTGAATTGAAGTCTGAATTTTATTTCCTTTGATAGAAATATCATTTTGATCATCTGAATCATATCCATAGGTTCTGGATGGTGTAACTATGTCTTCATCAACCTTGACATTCACACTTTCAACCATTTTCCTCAATATCTTATTGTAGCACTGCTAGGCCCTTCTTTTAGTAGAATGACCAAGAAATATTCCTTCATCACTCCTAGCATCAAAATTTCCTATATCTTCATCTCTTTTGATATAGCATTTAATTCCAAATATTTTGAAATATCTAATAGTAGGTTTATGACCATACCATAGCTCATAAGGGGTCTTACTAGTATCACCTTTGAATTGTACCCAGTTGAGTGTGTAAACAACAATGCTCATAGCTTCTCTCTAGTAGATATGAGGGATATTTCCTTGCACCATTATAGATCTAGAAGCTTCTTCAATTGTCCTATTATTCCTTTCCACAACTCCATTTTGTTGAGGACTTTGTAATGCAGATAATTGTCTCTTTATTCCATGCTTTTCAAAAAAAGAATTAAATTCACCAGAAGTGAATTCATCACCTCTATATGATCTCAGACATTTAATCTTCATACTTTTCTTTGTCTCAACCATAGCCTTAAAAATATTGAACTTCTCTAGAGCTTCATATTTCTCCCTTAAGAAAGTAACCCACATCATTCTAGAATAATCATCAATAAGCATCATGAAATACCTATATCCTTGTAAACTTCTAACTTAGCAGGACGACACAAGTTAGTATGCACAAGCTCCAACAATTCATTTGAACTATGTTGTTTGCTCTAAAATGAAATTCCAGTTTGCTTCCCTAACTGACATTCCTTGCATATGGTATTAGTAGGTTTCATCAACTTACGAATATCTCTCACAGCCTGGGTAGAACTTATCTTGATTATATTGTCAAAGTTTACATGACACATTCTTCTATGCCACAACCAACTTTCATCAACTTGAGCAATCAAACAACATTCAAGTGAAATATAATACCTTTTTTTTTTTGTACCTAATGTAATCACATTTTCGGAACTCCCCATTTACTCTACACTTTCCATCCTTGCACTAAAGATTGTATCCATTATCAACCATCTGTCCAACACTTAAAAGATTATGCTTCAGTCCTTCCACATATAGGACATCAACAGTATTATCCTTACCATTAATCAAAATGAATCCTTTGCCACAAATAACACCTACTTTGTCATCACCAAATCTTACAACACCACCATCATACTTTTCCAAGGTCACAAATTTACTTCTATCTCATTTCATGTGATGAAAGCATCCACTGTCAATCACCCATTCATATTTCTCTTCAACTCAAGTAGCTAGGGATTTCTCCACATTTTTACAACTAGTAGATTCAATAGACATGGGATTATTTTCCTTGATAGCAATAAATACCCATTGGTCCTAAATTACATTCCCTTTATCAGATTCATCATCTATCACACCTTCATCAACAACATAATAACACTTTCTTTGAAATATAGGCTTGTTAGGTTTTGACTTAGGAACTCTTTCTAGACACCTTGATGCAAAACGACCTATCTTATTGCAAGAAAAACATTTAATAGGAAATTTCCCTTTATACTTACCTCCTCCTCTAGCTTCCCTTTTGACAATAAGTGCTTCAAGATCATCCAATTCTCTTTCTAGTACAACTTCTACCTAGATCATATCTCTATTTATCCCTTCCAGAGGGAGTGACCTTCAATGTAAATTCTATCTTAGGAAGAGCATCACCAAATTCACTCAACTCAAAATAAGTAAGCCTACCATTCAATATATCTTAGGTTACATTTGTGATAGTCTCAAGCTCCTCAGTAGCAATAACTTTTACTTTGTATGCAGCAAGCAAGGATCTAAGCACTTTAGCTACAATCTCTGATTCTTTGAACTATCCACCAACACATCTAATACCACACACAATTTCATTCACTCTTTGGATGAAAGAAGTAAGATTCTCATCATCTCCCGTTCTCAACATTTCATATTTCCCTTTCAGACTTTGCAGCTTAACAATCTTCACATTAGCATAACCTTCATACAAAGTTTCCAACTTTTTCCAAATCTCATAAGCAGTCTTTAGATCGATCACACTTTTCGTCTTAGAATTAGTCAAAGTACTCAACAATGCTTCCTTAGCCCTGATATTATATTAAACATCCCTAATCTCAATAGTAGTAGTGGGACCATTTTGTGGGATAACATACCTATTACTTGTAATGTTCTAGTAGGGTTCACAAATGCATCTCAAATGACACTACATTCGAGTCTTTCACAGAGAATAATTTGTTCCATCAAATCTTGGACTATCCTTCTTATATGTTGCCATATTGGATCACCTCAATTTGTTAAACTTCTTCCAAGGAAGCTATTCTGATACCAATTGTTGGCAACACAACGAAAGACAACTGAGATGGGGGGAGAATTAGTTGTCACATAAATTCAAACTTACTAAACTTATTAACCTTATTCTGAGATATGATTAATAACCATGAAACAATAAATCATCAACATATCATAAATACACATAACACCAAGATTTTTTACATGGAAATCCTGTTAGGGGAAAAACCACAGTGGAGGTCAGTCCACAAGAATATACCCTATTAAAAGTATAAAGAATAAAATGGGGAATGCACATGCATTTAGGCTCACTACCTAGAGCTCATTGCTCAATTACAACAACGCTTACTAACCAAAGGAAAACACACTATCTTATAGAAAAATTCAGATTACATCTGCATGATTTTGAATTGAGAAAATAGCATGTACTAATGCCTGATTATAGTTCCAGTTAAGCACATGAACACTTCTTCACTCTTCTTCACTCTTCTTCACACCCTGATCTGCCTTCGAATGATTTGAACATTATTTGTGAACACCATACATTCAAATGGTATAAAAAATCACTTATATATATCCACAATAAGAATTTACATCACTACATGTTGGCTTCAAAAAAAAAAAAAAAGAACATAAACTGTCAGCCCAAAAACAATAAAAATTATCAATGTGAATCAAACAAGGTCGGCCACAACATAGTAAATACCCAAAATAAAATGCTCAACCATGAAGCACCTTCAAAAATTATTCCTTGAAGATCCACAACATGCTACAATCACTTTGTTGGCCATGAACATGAAAAACATGAACATGCAAGAGCAAATCACCAATTGCAAGCACAACAATCAATGCAAAAGTGCAACATAGATAGAGCATGATCTAGAAACATCCAAAAACATCATGAACCACCAAAGAAGAATCTGCAATAAATCAACATACCAAAATCACAACATCTTCATTTAGGAACACAAATTCAAGTGACAAAAAAACTGTTAGAATATAAATCTTCATAACTAGATCATCTTCACATAGATGTTTGAAACTTAATGTGGATAAACTATATACACTAAAAAACAAACCCTTTATTCCAAAACCTCTGATCATAAACATATTAAGATAACCAATAGACTAAACTTCACTTCATTATTGTTAACCTGTAACTCATCTCATTACAATTTTCTCAATAACCTTGACATATACAACTTCTAATGCGTTAATGCCAATAGTGTTGACAACAATGACAACCACATATCAGCAACTCAACCACAACATCCAAAAATTAGTTGTTTGTGCTTCTTTTCCTTTTGTTTCTAGGGACCTTCATTTTATCCATTTCAAAGTGAAGGGGTAGTTATTTAAAGTATACTAAAGCTACTAGAAGAGAAATTGGTTTAGGTATTTTTAGGTATGTCTGTCAAAAATTTTCATTTCAAGACTTGTGTTTTGTATTCATTTTTAATAACCATCTGAAAAGTTAAGAAAAAAAAAGTACATTGTAAGTGATCTGATAAGCCATGGTTGAATTTTTCACAAATAGATAGAAACATTTGTTTACATAAAGGCATATTTGTCTTAGGGTGACTGTCTTCATGATTCAGGTGAAAAATCTGAGTCCTAACTCAATATGAGAATGGTATTTCAAGTATCTCTACCAGGGCAATGGATGTCTAGTTGGAAGTAGAGAAATGATTTAAGAGAACTAGAGTTATCTTCATTGAGGCTATACATTCCTAGCTGGTAGTGGAGCAATGCCCAAGATATCATTACACGACAGTCAAAAGGGATCAACTCACATAGCTTGAACCTTAATACAATTGTTCAAGGGTAGGTAGAGCCTTTAGGGAAAGAGATGCACTATACATATACAGAGTCAGACTCAAATTTGTTATTGTTGGTTTATATTTGAGATTCTAGCTCAACCTTGTTTGTTGTGACTGATCATACTTGGGTTAAAAAATTCATGAACTAGAGGTTCTGGGTGACTAATTCTTCAATATCTTGAAAATGGGTAAACCATTTTCCCAGTCAAGTCACCAATTGTTATACCTTTCATAACCACCCCATTTTTCTTTCAGTCAGAATGGGTCTCCTTTTTCTTTTGTTCTTGGTGTTCTTGTTTGGATCTTAGGAGTTGTTCTTTTTCTCCCAAGTCTTTGTTTTCTTTATTTTTCAGCTCTATGTTTTGAGAAGGAAAAATGACTTGTTACTCTTTTGAAAGTTTCAAGTCCCTGTTCATTTCTGATCTTGACCCCATTTTTTTCCTTGTTTCATTTCTTTGTTCCTTTGGGTTTGGGTTACATATCAACATTCAACATTTACACTTGTTTCTTTGCAAAGTATATGTTTCTATGCATGTTTCGATCCCATTCCCCATACTTTGTATTGTCCTTTTCTTTATGTGTTGGAGTCGAGTTTTGGATGAAAACCATTAATTTGCACCCTTTAGGGTGTAAGTTCCTGATTTTGACCCAATCCCAACTTATTCTTGTGCCTTGTGCATTTTTCTTGTGTCAGAGTTAGGTTTCAAACTGGAACTGGAACCAAGAACTTTTCAAACTACTTGTTCCTATTTTTGCCTTGATCCCAATGACTTACTCCTTTTATGTCTTTCAGGATCAAACTATAGCCCATTGAATTGAACTTTTCACCTTTTCAAAGTTTTGGTTTTGTTTTGAATCCTAATCTTGGTTCTCGCTTTCTTTGTTTTCTCTGGGATCAAGGTTTAGACCGTCACTTGCACTTTGAACTTTTCAAAGTTATGGGTTCATCTCTCAACTTGATTTTGACTCCCACTTTTCTTTTTCTGTTTGTTAGGTTTCAAACTATGTGATGTCGACTAAACTTTACACTTTTTGAAAGCTCAATCTCGGTCCATATCTTGATCTAGATTCCAAATTTATTTGTTTGCTTCATGATTGGACTTCAAAACATAATTGTAATTTGAACTTTTCAAAGTTATGGGTTCATCTCTTAGCTAGATTCCAACTCCTCCTTTGTTTTGTTTGTTTGTTGGGTTTCAGACCATGGGTCATCAACTAAACTTTACACTTTTTGAAAGCTCTGTCTCAGTCCATACCCCAATCCTGACTCCTACTTGTATTTATTCTTGCAACCTCATATTTATGACTTTTTCTCATATCTTGAGTCCTAAACAACCCATAATTAATGCCATAATCGCTTGCATGTGCGAATGAGTTTATATCTCACCGCTCCACGATTTCTGTCCATTCTACTTCAAAGAGTTTGGTGAAGAGAACAAGAGTAACATAAGGCAAGGGTTTGAGGAATTTACTATTATTTTTGGATGTGTTGTTAGAATTCTTGATTACATTTGAAGGTAGGCATTTCACTTGTGGTTCTTATATTTTTCTTCATTCTTTCCTCCATTTGTGTTTCTCATGTTTAGGGTGTTTGTTCTTGCTTTTATTTTTTCTTTTCTTGTTTGTTTTATTTCATTTGTCTACATTTCATATTACACCCTTTGGTGTTTTTTTCTTGTCTCTCGAATCCTTTTGGTTTGTTGCATGTTGTGTTTTCTTTTCTTGTGTTGTTGTTGTGCTTTCTGTTCATGAGATTGTTTGTCTCTCAGTGCCCTAGCTTTCTAGGGTTTTTCTCTAAGTTTAGGTTAGAGGGTGTTTGATTTGTCAAATTTGAAGTCCCAACCATTTCAAAAATAATAATTCTTGATCCTAACATATAACACAGACCCAAAGGCACATTCTAAGATATTGTTATAGTTAATGTTTCCTTCGTTATTGTTGCCTTGTGATTCCCAACTCCTACATTTATTTTGGTGTCAGTAATCGAAACCCCACTTGGAGTTTTCCACTACTTGCTCTAGGTTCCTTGACTTATCTAATCCCCACATTACTATCAAGATCGAAGGTTAGACTGAAACCATTATTCTGTTATAAAATTTTGACTAAGTGTTGTTTCAAGTCCCACTTTCAATCCCCCCATTACAATTAGGATCAAAAGTTAGTTCAAAACTAAATCATTGGTACATCAATGAATAAATTGACATGGTGTCACCCTAATCTTGACTCTAGATATCTTTTCAAGATATAAAATTAAAGTTGAACCCTTCCCCAATATGCATACTTAAGGTCTAGTTCATGATAGAGTCCTAACCCTGATTCCCGATATCCTTTCAGGATCGAGACTCGGGAAGCTACTTAGACTTGTCCATCATTATAGGTATTGTTTTGAATGACAACCTAATCTCGACTTCTAATTCAACATTAGGATCAAAACTCTACAAGACCCCTTCATTGATTGTGTGTACTAACTACCACTACCTAGTGATGACTCGATCCTGACTCCCGACCACATTGCAAGATCGAACTATAGATTGATACTCAACTTGTTTACCATCATATGTGTGGATGCTTGACCCGATCCTAATCTCTATCCTGATTCCTACACAATACAAGGTTAGACTATGGAATTGCATTTTAATTATTTTTTAACATAGGTATCATTCCTACTCATGAGTTGATCTCGACTTTTGACAAGAGTCAGTTTATGCTTCAAGTGGTTAATTTTTTGGTTCTTTTCAGAACCTGAAACCCAAAGATGTTGAACTAACTTGTTGAATTTTTTTTTTAGCTTGAATTGATGTTGCTATAATATGAATTCTTGTGTTTAAATTTCTCCTCATATATCTTTGGTTTTTCCTAATAACAATCAACATTGTAAGATAACTATCAAATTTATGAATCTGAAAGGGAAGTACCTACTGAGGGAACATATGAAGGAACATTAAAGAGAGAAAGGGTTAATAGATTAAAGCTAGAACAAGTTCCTCCCAATATGAAGTATAAGTTCTAGGGGAGCCTAGTTCCATCTAAGTTTGAGTTTGAGGTCATGCACACCACCGAAACATTGGTGGGACATATGGTTTTGGAGTAGTTTCATACAAAAACCTCTTTAGAGGATGCTACCCCAAGAGCAAAGAGAATTGCAGAGTCAGGGCTAGCTCATGCAACCAATTTTCCTATTGCTATACAGTGTCCTGAGTTTATTCTAATTGTTGCAAAAACGTAAAATCTTTCTCAGAGTTAATGCATTGATGCTCAGGGTAATGTAATCATTTATTTAACCCTGGCAGTGATTAGACACATTTTTAACCCTCCTCCTTACCCCAATCTTAAGATTATGACTAAAGCTAAAGCACTTGAACTATAGGAAAAGGATGTGGATGGGAACAAAAAACTTATCAAAAAATGGTGGTTGAAGAAAGAAAAGAAGTCAATGAAGAAAGTGCCACCTAATCCAAGAGGTCATACTTTTCTAAAGATATAGGGGATATTATCACATTACTGGCCAGGGGGTTTGGCAAACCAAATTCTTGTGTCTTTGAACACTAGATGTTTCTATTCATCTAATTGATTCTAGATGGAAAGAAATATTTAGATTGAGGGAAGATTGTCTCAAATAACATTCATAACCAACTCCTTAAAGTAACATTAATTGAGAAATTTTTTCTGTATTTTTATGTCATCTACTGTGCAACAAGGATTGGACTGTTTCTTGGGTTGAACACTAAAGGGTCAACGGATGATGGACCAAATAAAAAGAAGGTTTGGGAACATTATGACCAACTAGAGTTTAAGGAGTTAGAGATACATTTCAAAAGAGTCAATGATGCTTTTCTATATGTTGTTATAAATTAGCTCATAGGTGACATTGGTTTTAGATTGTCATGGGAAGGTATAGAGCTCATTTGGGAATGGGGGTAGTGGTTTATTCAATATCCCAGGACTATGTATTTTAGATTATTTGTTTTTGATGGTCATCCTTTTAAGCTGCCAAGATGTTGTGGTGATAGGTGGATTTTAATGGAGTTTTCTTGAAAAGCTAGAAAATTAAATGCTAAATTCTCCTCACAACATAAGGTTGTTGCTCATTCTTTCCCCTTCCAATTGGGATTCTATTCTTTTTCTTGTTTGGTAATAGATAAGTCAACAACAAAGGAATTTGAGGCTCTAAATTTCTAGTAGAACATTTTTGTAAAATATTTTGATCAAAAAAAAAAAATGTATGCATTTTACCCTTCTCAGTTTCCTCATCATCAACCACTTCTCAAGGATTTTTGGGTCAACCTTTAGGATTAGTTTGAAGTAAGAAAAAGGGTGTATGAGAGATTAAAAATTCCCTAGATGAGAGATTTTAATGTTAAAATAGATACTCCTAACGGAACTACTAATGATGGGATCACACTTGATCCTAGGTATGATATGGATAAAGTCGCCACAAAGAGATTGGAGCCCATCAATTGGGTGAAAAAAGAAGAAGCTAAGATCCAAAAAGTATCATGGGAAGTTGTGAAAAGGAGTTTAAAATGAATTGAACGCTGGTTAAAGCAACCAAGAGTTGGGGTTTCAAAGAAAAGAGGTTCTAGCAATGAACTTAATTCTTAGACATAAAATAAATAGTAAAAAAATTAAAGAAGGGTGTTACAAGAGGAGAAAGAACCACCTAAGAGCCTGCTTCAACAGAAGAAGATATTTCATTACAATAGATTGATGATGCTTTGTGTAAAGAAAATGATACTTATGAGGAGGATGCTACTAGGGCTACTTTAGGTTTTTCTACCACACCCTTAACTTTTATTCATCCTAGTAAAGGAATTCTTAATGAAGGACATGTTGTTGTTCCTCCACGAACTAAGGAAAATTTTCCTACTATGCCATAAAATTCAAAAATAGCAACTGTTGAATAAGAGAGACCTCCTATGATTGATGTAGCAGAATTCATATTCTAAAAGAAATTTGTCTTAGGAAAGAGAAGGACTTGAATGGGAAGAATATTTGAGGAAGGTTGAAGAGGAAACTAGGTTATAAACTAGTAGTTTGTATAGTGAAGAATTCAGGCTAAATGAAGTATTGATTAAGAAAGTGCAGGAATAATCTATGGAAAGTGACTAAAGGTTAGCTATTGAATGGTCTACTCAAGAAGAAGAAGAATAGAGAACGAAAAATAAAGATCTAGCCTAAGAGAAGGAAGCAATTGAGGTATTGAAGAAAGTTGAAGAAGCTCTTGAATGGGAATTGAATGTTGCACAAGAAAAAGATGTAGAGGAAGAGATCTAGGCAAAAGAGTTAGAACAACAGAGGTTGAAAGATGAAGATGAGGCTACAAGGAAAGAGGAACAAATGAAAAATATAGAAGAAATAAGAATTCAAAATGAGAGAATGGAGTAGGAATGATTACAAAAAGAATAGGGGGATCAACAAAAAGCTTCTTCTCAACAAACCATTGAGACAATTTCTTCTACACCTCCATCCTCAACACCTCCCAATTTTCAGCAAGTAGCCACTAAGCCACATGCACCCACTTGGACTAAATTTAATTTAGAGAAGAGGCAACACATACAAGCTCAACGAGTGATGTGGGATGAGATGAGAGTAGAAATGGATAAAGTAAAGTCAAGGAAAAAGCATAGTGTTGTGCATTCAACCAAGCTGACTGATGAAGGAGATTTGGTAGAAAAAATTTCTACCCCTATTGTTGATAAAGATAATAGATAATTGCAGCCTAAAGATTATCAGATAAACACTCTTAATCTAGGGAAGCATGCTAGGAATCAACAAATAAATCTGATAGATATTTTTTCCACCACCACCAAGTTAGGATTAATTGAAGATAAGCAGGCCAAAGACAAGCTTAAGGAAGAAGTAGGAAAGATGAAGAATTTTTTGAAGGAGTTAATTTAATCCACTCTTGAGTGGCCTACACAATTAGAGGTCATTGTCTTGATGAGTAGAAAGGAGGTGGATGGTTTGAATGAGATGAAAAAGAAGGCCACATGGTTTGATAATTGGTTTAATGCTTATAAATATGACATGGACAAGCACTTGGATGAAGGTTTTAAAAATTATTTTAGGGGTCTTAAACTGGCTAAACCAATAGAAGAATCTATAAGAGAATGGTGGGAAGAAGAAGAGGAGCTCAAGCAATACTTGGGTAAACTGAGGGTGATTACCAAAATTTCTAATGAAGAATTCATCTAGTCATAGATTTTTGGGGATTAGGGAAATGAGTTTATTTCAAAGTCTATTAATGCATCTATTTTCAAAACACAAAATCTTCTTGAACAAAGAATAGCCATGCTTAAGGGTATTCATGATATACGGGAACAAGTAGGCATTTTTGAAGATATTATTTTAAAAGTTGTTGATAAAACTTTACCTCCAGATTAGAGACTTGAATCATTAGGGGAGGTACAAGATGCTTGGGTGGAAAGACTTGATAAAATAATGAAGGAGATACTATTGAGTTTCTACTCATGGATAGGTTGCTAGATATCAGATGTGACATACGGTAGGAAGTCATGGAAATTGCTTAGTTGAGAGAAATTGTTGCTAGAGTGGAGAAGAAATTTGAGGATTCAAAGTTTAAAGCTGATTGTGCCAATGGACTTGATGATGATACATTGAATAAATTTTTTTCCAATTATGATGAGTATCATGTGGCTTCTCAGAAGCGTGACAAGTGAAGAAATTGCTTCATTTACCTTTTTGACAAAAATACTTTCAAGGTGGTTTTTGAGTAGGTAGACAACTATGGATAAGGGTTGGTAAGTCAAGAGATAACATGTGGCGATCAATAGAGGACTGAGTTGGGACTTGTAGTCTATATTTTAATTGAAGAAGTAGATGGCCTACCATTCAACTCTAATAATTTTAGTAGAGACAAACACTTAGAGTTAACTAGGCATCCCTATAATTGTGGATCTAGGCTCCAGATAGTGGATCTTGATTTTTGATAGGAGGAATTGATGCTTATTTTGTCTATATTTTAGAATTCTCTCCTCATTGTAAAGGTAGGCTAATTGGAGTCAGACTGGCTACCTAAAAAGAGAGATTAGATACATTTTACTATTTTACAATTTTTTATGTAGAGATACTCAAACACTTTTTACATCTTTAATGTAATTAGTTTTATTTTAGAAGTTTGTTAGTTTAATGATGATGTTAATGAAAAATGGTCATTCATATGCTTGTGAGCTTTGATGTGCATAAATCTTTCTTATTTCATGGAAATAAATAGAAGACTTTGAATCTAAAACCATTTTGTTGCATTATATGTGGATGATATTTCTCTATATTTGTTGATATGTTAATTTTGGTAATGACCTTGTGATATTTTATTATTTGAAAATAAGGTTTAAAAAAAAAAGTAATTATGAATGGTTGTATGCTTTAAATTTTCATTGTGAATGGATGCAATGTTATGGATTACTCTATAGATTATGTTATTCTATGGTTTTAGTAGCTTAAGGAAACACTCATTATGAAGTTTGCACATTTGAATTAAAATAAATCTATGTACATGTGTTGCTTTCCTAAGCCTTGTTCTATTTTTTTTGTTTATTTATATCCCCCAAAATGTTAGATTAGTTTGTACTATATTTTAGTTTGTACTTGTTTACCAGTAGGTCCCTTGAATATTATAGTTACATAGGCCACTGGATGATAAAATCATAGTTGAGAACCAACTATAGAGACCTTGGAAGATAGGTGGTTTTAGCTCATTTATCTCTTTTAGGAGAAATAGAGTAGAAATATTTGGTTTTTACAATGATGTGTTACTTTGACCATCTATAGATTTGGTGCTAGGAGGGCCCAGAGGAACAAACTGGAGTGAATCGGGTACTTTTCACCTAATAGGTTGGAAAGATTTCTCAAATATACTACAAATATAGAACCATCAGTTGAACTCCAAACCCCTATTAGAGCTATAGCTGATATTGTTTTGATCCCACCACTGTTAACACCACCACTCACTCCACCTGTATTTTAACCATTACCCCAACTAGCACAACCAAATCCATTGTGACCCATGGCATTCTTTGTGAATAACCCTTCACCATTGGGAACTATTCTTGGTGGCATACATGAAATGCCTAAGAATCTAGAGAAATTCTACCCCAAGTATGCTCATGGAGAGTCATGAAGTACTGAAGAGCACATATAGGCACTTAAGGATGCTTGTACTTGGGCTCAAATTTCTCACCATGAAATTGCATGTATAATATTCCCCTACTCATTGGGAGATACAATCTACAATTGGTATCTAAACTTGCCTATTGGATACATCTTAAGTTGGAAAAATTTGGAAGATGCTTTTATTAATCAATTCCAGGTCTATGTTGACTCTGCCATCTTATACCACCAATTATCTACAATCAAGATAGAACCAAATGAACTATTGCCTATGTTTAATACATGATTCCAAATGATGTATAGGTGCTTACAAGAATTGTACTTGGTGGTTGAGAATACCGCCATCTAGGCATACCTAAAGGCCATAGACCCACTGATTGGATTATTTTTGTAAAGAACTTACCTTGCGCCAAACATTGATTCCTTGTCTAAAGTCTATCACCTGTGCATTAAATTGCAGCAGTAGATAAGTTCACAAGTAGGGGATTGAGGTGGTATTTTTCCTTCCCTAGGATATCATATGCGTAATCCCATCCCTTTGTTCAATATAGTCCCAAGGATGTCCCATTCTACATATGGTCCCTTAGTTGAGTTACAACCTCCACCCCTACAACCATTCTTTATCGTTGGGGCTCTAGACTCCTCCCATCAAGCTCAAAATTATCATAATCATGTTGGAGGGTCTAACCCCATAACACACTCATCAGTTGTAACTACTACAGAAAGTGAGTGTACCACTCATTTGACAACAAAGTTAGAAACTATGAAGAAAAATTTATCCCAAGTGACTAATGAGATGACATAACTCAAGTTTAACCCCCCTCAAAATAAAAATAAAAATTAGAATTACTAGAATTAGGGAGGGTAATCCCAACCAAAACAATTACTCCAACCATAATACCAATCAAAATCAGAGAAGTTCTAAGGGCCAAAATTTCCCTAACCAAAGCTATTAGAACCAAAATAGAGGATACAACCAGAGGCCTAATAATAACAGGTAATGGAGCATTGGACAAAAAATGGTGGAGTTCACCACAATTATCAAGCTAGTGAAGATAAACCACATACTACAAATGTTGTAGATCTAAAATTCATGACTAACTAGTGTAGGCTGCATAACACAACAACACATTCTGAAGTCAACTATCTATAGATGGAAAAAGTGGATAAGATTGCACAAGCTGATTCCAAACAACTACAAGGTGCTCCCAACAAAAGTGGTGGATCCATGGATACAACCATGACTTATGAGGTCTATGATGAGGGATATCCTTTACCTAGGGAAGAGGAAAATGAACCAGAAATAGATACATATGATGCTCTAGCTCTCCAAACCAAGGGAGGTCATTTTCTAAGAAACTAGAACTAGGGGTCATTTACCACATCTTCCCATCCCAAAAATATGGTTCCACCCAATCAAAATGCTGACAATAATCCACCTCCACCAAAAGGCCTACCTAATTTTCCAAATAGAGGTAATTCTATATTCATGCCTAAATATCAAGTGAATGATAACATGAAATTTGATTTCATTTTAGAAATGCAGAAAGAAAAGAGCTCTCTATTATTATTTCACATTTTGAAGTGGTTCCTCACCCAACATGACATCGTATTGAAAGTCCTAAGGTGACTCCAACTACTGACATGAAAACAATATTGTACAAAGGTAAGACAAAGACAACCCCCTTTTAATTATGAGAATTTTTAAAGAGAATCTCCATAATTTCCTTTTGGATTTTGGATCCTCAAGTAATTTTATGACTTTCTCTATTTGCAAAAGGTTGGGCTTAAGTCCAATTTAAAATCATAAGAAATTTATGCAGTTAGATAAAACAAATGTTAATGTTGTAGGATAACTAAATAATGTGCATGTATAGATTGGATCAAACCCATAGATCCAAACTTATATAGATATTCAGGTTTTTGATATCCCTGAAACATATGGCATGCTCTTATGTAGAGACTTGATGAAAAGCCTCAAAGGTTATCTCTCATCAAATTTCTCACACATGTGGCTACCATGGAAAGGGGTAGCAACATAGATTAGGATTGAAAGAGAGCCTCATCTGAAACATATGATCACTAAGTATGACTGCCCCAACAAAGTAGCCTATTTTGAAACTGAGATATGAGTGTATAAGAGGGAAGAAATTTTTACCTTTTCTATATTTGATCCTAATTTATCTCAGCCTTTAGAGCATAGTGACCCTATGACCATTGTCAACCAACAAGTTTTAATCACAAAATTGCAACAATATAGGTTAGTTTTGGGAGAGGAGGTTGATTTATGGAGTTTTCTACTCCCAAATTGGTGCAGGGTCCATTATCTTAACCATTCTAAACTGATGTGTCAACCTTGTATAGATATTTTGAACCATTTTTTTCAATCAGGAGAGACTTGTAAACAACATGCCAAAACATCCCCGAATTAGTTTCCATTTGAGGCTAGAGATGCGACTATTTTGACATGGACCAATAGTATCCAAGAAGAATTCTTTTCCCAAACTGGATAGACTTAGGTCCTATTTTCTTATCTATGAGATAAGATAGAGGAATCTCAAATATTGCTTGACACACCAGCCCCTGCTAACCTTCTAGTGCCTAGGGGGTTGCTCAAAATGATAGCTAATTGTAAAACTATTGATCAAGATCAGATACAGGAAGTAGTTTCTACACATGTTTCAAATCTCAATGAAATATATGATGGTCATCATTTATAGCAGTCTACTAATTTTGATATATTGAACCAATTCGAGCTGCCACCTATTCCTCTCAAACAATCAGCCATAGTTGGTTTGAAGAAAGAGATACTATCCAAAGATCAATTGTGTATCCTAAAATTTGATGATTCTAAGTCCAAAATACAGAGTGGAGCTGGAGTTGAACTAACAAACACGAAAGGGAAAACCTATTTTGCTTCTTATAGTTTGTAGTTCAACTATAGTAATTATGTCATGGAATACAAAGCGCTTGCTAGGGGACTAATGTTTGTGCATCAGAAGAAAGTTACAACACTAAGAGTCATGGGAGACTCTAAGATAATTTTCAAACAAGTTCATAGCTAATATATATTCCATAACAAGAGGTTGGCTACATACAGGAATAGGATATGGAATTTGATAAAAGAATTTGATGCTTTTGGAATAAAATTGATTCATAGAGAAGATGAACAAATTGTAGATGCACTTGTTGTTGTTCATAGTACCTTGGAACCCATGCAATATTCCAAGTTGAAGAGATTCTCAGCTGAGTTAGTCTTGATCCCAACCATCCCAAAAAACATCCAAAATTTCTAGGTCTTTGATGATGATTAGCATATACTTTCCTTCTTGGAAAGTTTAGATGTCTTTGAGGGGAAAATTATCAATGAATCATATAGAAATCAGGGAGACTGGGATCCTAAAAAATTGTGACACAAAGGGAAAAATTAACCTGAAAACCAACAACATTCCCAAGGGAATGGTAGCACTAGAAATAATCTTTGATTCTAATCCTTGAGCCCGTGAAAGGTTACCTACATATAGTGATGGAAGGATATACAAGTTAGTCAACTTGTTAGATTCATGCCCTAAGAAAAATGTATTTATTGGAAAAAAATTCATGAAACACATTCAAAATAAAATCTTGAAAGTACTAAAAGAAAATATCATAGCGATTGCTTGGGTATATGAAGATTTGAAAACCTTCAATACTAAGGTAATAACACATACTATCCCCTTGAATCCTAAAGTGAAGCCCTTTCATCAAAAGCAATGCATGGGCTCCTAATTCTTAAAGAGGTACAAAAGTTGTTATCAGCAAGAATAATTTTTCAAGTAAGGCATTAAACCTGGGTCGCTAATTTGGATCTTGTTCATAAAAAGAGTAGAGAAATCAAATTATGTGTCAAATTTCAAAACCTCAACAAAGCTTTAGAGAATGATAATTACCTGCTTCCTTCTCTTGATGAGATGTTACATATAGTTAATGGCTCCCAAATGATGTCATTCCTAGATGGTTATTTAGGATACAATCAGGTGTTGGTTAACTATGAGGATAGGATGAAGACCACCTTCACTACCAAGTGGGGGAAATTTCCCTATTGGAGGATGTCATTTGGCCTTGTTAATGTTGGAGCCACCTTTCAGCACATAATGGATGTAGCATTTAAGGACTTGGTAGGTAAGTGTATTATCATATATATGGATGATCTAACTATATTTTCCAAGAATAGGCAAGACCAAGCTACAAATTTTTCAAAAGTCCTTGGAAATTGCATAGGTTATGGGGTATCCCATAATCTGAAGAAGTGTGTGCTCAGGGTTTCAGAAGGGAAATTACTAGGCCACATAATATCAGAAAGGGCAATTTAAATCAACCTAGATAGATTGGAATCCATTATGAAATTTACCATGTCTGGCAACAAAACAAAGATGAGGTCTTTCTTCAAAAGGATAAATTTTGTAAGGAAATCCGTAATTGGGTTTGTAGAGATCTTCAAACCCCTCAATGAAATGATGAAGAAGGATTTGATGATTGAATGGATCAAGGAGGATAAGTCTTCCTTCTCATTGATAAAATAGTGTATTTCAGAGGCACCGATTTTAACCATCTGATCATTCACATGCTATTGTCTTAACACAACGAAAAGGAAAAGGGGATGAAAGGACAATTGCTTTTATGATTTATCTATTTAAGAATTATGAAATTAGATATCCATCCTTGGAAAAATTAGTCTTCACACTCATATGAGCAGTTAGAAATTTTAGACATTATATCCTCCGTAGTTAGATCACTACCATAATTCCTAACCTTGTCAACTATCTTCTTATGTAGAGTGAGCTAGGAGAAAGATGAGGAATGTAGATGGAAATTTTGCAAGAATTTGACCTTGAAATCCACCCAATGAAGCTAGTCCAAGAACAAGGCTTATCTAAGGCTATGGCAGACATTGATACCAAGATTAATTTTCAACAGTACATTGTACAATCATTCACATGGGTGATCCTTGGTATATAGATTTGATCTTCTTACTGTTAAATAAAAAATGTCCAAGTGGAATGAATACCACTCAAAGGAGAGCATTGAGACTAAATATTTCTCATTATATGACCAAAATGGGGAGATTTGTACATAATTTTTTTTGAAGGTGTCTATTTACACTTCCCTAATCAGTAGCAAGCGAAGCATGCCATTACTAAATTTCATGGAAGACATGGTACTGGGCATGGTTTCATTGATTCTATGGCACACCAAATTTGAGATCCAGCTATTATTGGCCACATGTATTTCATGATGCTCACCAACATGTTATTACATGTCATTCATGTCATACTTCAACATCTACAGACCACAATCTTGTGATGCCCCTACAACCAATATAGGAGATAAGACCATTTTCCCAATGGACATTAAATTTTGTTGGGGTCATTAATCCAAATTGATCTATAGGTCACAAGTTTATTTTGATGGCAATTGATTATTATACCCGTTGGATTGAAGTGCATCCTTGCAAGAATAACACAACTAAAGTCATCATTAAGTTCCTAAATGAATACATCGTTACTAGCTTTCAAATACTGTTTTCCCTGGTATGTGATAAAGGCCACACCTTTTCTTTTGCATAATTTATTCAATGGCCATATGAGCATAAAATTATGTTGTAGTAGTCTTATAATTACTATCCATAGGGTAATGGCATAGTAGAATCTACTAATAAAAATCTATTGGAGGTAATTAAGAATTTACTAGAGAGTAATCCTAGGGATTGGAAAACACAACTGATATTTTCCTTATGGGAAGATAGAACTAGAATAAAATCATCCTTAGGAAAATCACCATTTAAGATAGTCTATGCCAAGATCCTTTCTTCCCTATTCATATACAAATACATGTTCTTCGGTTCATGTAGGAGTCTTACTCTAAAAATGATATGATAGAGGTTCAAATAACTAGTTTATTGAATCTAGAAGAGAAAAGAGATGTTGCTTTCAAATAGTTTTCCAAACATTAGGCTATTGTCAAACATTGGTTTGACAAAAGAGCTAAAATTAAAGCCTTCAAAATATCAGACCTTGTGATGTTATGGGAAAAATTTAGGGAAAGGGAAGGTGATCACCAAAAATTTGACCAGCTTTGGTTGAGTCCATATCATATTTATGAAATCCTTGGTGAGAATGCCTTCTAGTTAAGTACTTTAATGGGAGAAATTATCTCGTTTCCTATCAATTGGTAGTTTCTCAAACATTATTTTGGCCCATGAGGGTCTGATAGTCTACTTGATTGTATATATGTAATTAGTTGTTTTCTTGCTCTTGGTTTGTTTGTTTTTGTTGTTGTTTGTGCTTTTTTTTTTTCTTGGGGCGCTTCATTTTATCCATTTCAGATTGAAGGGGTATTTATTCAAAGTATACTAAAGGTAATAGGAGAGAAATTGGTTTAGGTATTTTTAGGTTTGTCTATTGAAATATTTTGTTTCAAGACCTATGTTTTGTGCTCATTTTCTATAACATTCTGAAAGGTTAAGAACAAACATGTACATTGTAAGTGATCTCATAGACCATGGTTGAATCTTTTAGAAAATAGATAGAAACATTGGTTTACATAAAAGAATGTTTGTCTTAGGGTCATTGTCTTCATGATTCAAGTGAAAAATCCAAGTCCTAAAACTGTCATGAGGTGCATTGTAGTTCTCAACCCCAATTTTAGGCTATTACACTAAGTATTGAGAAAAGATAATAAAATAATTTCTTCAAGTAATTCCTATTCAAAAGAAAAGAAAAGAGAGGAACAAATGATGGAAAACTCAATATGAGAAGGGTAATTAAAGTATCTCTACTATGGTTGTGGATGTCTGGCTGGTAGTAGAGCAATACTTTGAGAAAACTATAGGTATCTCCATTGGGGCTATAAACAAGTAGCTGGTAGTAGAGAAATGCCCAGGATATCATTGCATGATAGTCCAAAGGGCTCAACTCACATAGCTAGAATCTTAATAAAGTTGTTCAAGGGTAGGTAGATCCTTTAGGGAAAGAGATACACCATACATACACAAACTCAAATTTGAAGTTGTTATTGTTGATTTACGTTTAAAATTCTAGCTCAACCTTGTTTGTTGTGACTGATCATACTTGGGTTAAAACGTTCATGAACTAGATGTTCTAGGGACTAAATTCTTTAGTATCTTGAAAATGGGTAAACCATTTTCCCATCTGAGTCACCAATTGTTTGCCTTGCATAACCACCCCATTTTTTTGGTCAAAATGGGCCCACCTTTGTTTTCTTCTTGGTGTTCTTCTTTGGGTCTTAGGAGTTGTTATTTTTCTCCTAAGTCTCTATTTTCTTTGTTTTGGGTCTGGGTTTCAAGAAGGAACATACACTTGTTACACTTTTCAAAGGTTCAAGTCCCTATTCATGTCTCGATCTAGACCATGTTTCTTGCCTTGTGTCTTTTCTTTGTTCCTTCAGGTTCAAGATGCAGACTGGCATTAAAACTTTCTAATTTATGAAGTATATTTTTTTTTGCATTTCCTGATCCAGTCCCCACACTTTGTCTTGTCTTCTTCTTTGTGTGTTAGAGTTGGGTTTCAGATCAAAACCATTACTTTGCACCCTTTAGGGTGTAAGTTTCTACTTTTGACCAGATCCTGAATTCTACTTGTGCCTTGTGTGTTTTTCTTGTGTCAGAGTCAGGTTTTAGAATGAAACTGGAACCAAGAAATTTTTGAACTTCTTGTTCCTATTTTCAGCCTGATCCCAACATTGGAATCCTTTTGTGTCTTTTAGGATCAGACTGTGGGCTATTGACTTGAACTTTACACCTTTTGAAATTTTTGGTTTCATTTTGAATCCCGATCCCGGTTCCTACTTTCTTTGTTTGCTTCATGATCAAACTTCAGACCATGACTTGAACTTTTTGAAGTTCTGGGTTCATCTCTCAACCTGATTCTAACTCCCTATTTGTTTTGTATGTTCGTCAGGTTTCAAAGCGCGCACCATCAAATGAACTTTGTACTTTTTGAAAGCTCAGTCTTGGTCCATATCCTGATCCCAATTCCCTCTTTCTTTGTTTTCTTTGGGATCAAACTTCCGACTATGACTTGTACTTTGAATTTTTTGAAATTTTGGGTTCATCTATTGACCAGATTTAGACTTTTTAAAGTTCTAGGTTCATCTATTCGTCAGATTTTAGACTATGGGTCATCAACTAAAATTTTCACTTTTTGAAAGTTCAATCTTGATCCATATCTCAATCCTAACTCCCATTTGTCTTCATTATTGAAACCTCATATTTATGACATCTTCTCAGATATTGAGGCCTAGCCAACCCACAATTAATGTCATAACCACTCATGCATGTGAATGGGTTTTTATCCTTTTGCTCCTCAATTTTCATTCATTCTACTTTGAAGAGTTTGGTGAAGAGAACGAGAGTGATTCCAAGCTATGGTTTGAGGAATTTGATGTTATTTGTGGATGTGTTGTTCTTAGTTGCATTTGAAGGTAGGTGTTTCACTTGTAGTTCTTGTCTTTGTCTTTATTTTTTCCTCCATTTGTGTTGCTCACATTTCGCATGTTTGTTCTTGCTTTTCATTTTTATTTTCTTGTTTGTTTTGTTTTGTTTTGTTTGTCTGCATTTCTTGTCACACCCTTTGGTGCATTTTTCTTTTCTCTTGAATCCTTTTGGTCCATTGTGCATTGATTTTTCTTTTCTTGCATTGTTGTTGTTGTGCTTTTTGTTCGTGAGATTGTTTGTCTCATTGTGACCTAGCTTTCTAGGGTTTTGCTCTAAGTTTGGGTCAGAGGGTGTTTGATTTGTCAAATTTGAAGTCCCAACCATTTCAAAACAAAATTTATTGATTCTAACATATAACCCAACCCTCAAGGAATGTTCTAATATATTGTTATGGTTATTGTTTCCTTTGTTATTGTCATCCTGTGATTCTCGATTCTTGCATGTATTTCGATGTAGGGAATCAAAACTCCACTTTGGGTTTTCCACTGCTTGGTCTAGGTTTCTTCACTTGTCTAATCCCCACATTGCTATCAGGATCAAGAGTTAGATTGACACCATGAGATTATTATAAACTTTTGACTAAGTGTTGTTCTAATTCCCACTTCCGATCCCCACATTACCATGAGGATCGAAAGTTAGTTCGACATCGAATTATTGGTACATCGAGGAATACATTGAACTAGTGTCACTCTGATCTCGACTCCTGATTTATTATTAGGATCAAAACTCAGAGTTGACCCCTTCCCTAATATGTGTACTTAAATTCTAGTTCACGACAGAGTCTAGACACAATTCCTAATATCCTATTGAGATTGGGACTTGGGAAGCTACTTACACTTATCCATTATTATCGATTTGGTTTTGAATGACAACCTAATCCTAAATTTTGATTCAATATCAAGATCAAAACTCTACAAGACCCCTTCATTGGTTGCATTTTCTAACTATCACTACTTGGTGATGACCTGATCCTAACTCCTTAACACATTGTGGGATCGGACTGCAAATTGATACTCAACTTGTTTACCATCATATCGGTAGGTGCATGACCTGATCTTGATCTTGATCCCAATTCCCACACACTATAGGGTTAGAATATGGAATTTCACTTAACTTCTTTGTTAACATAGGTATGGTGCCTAGTCATGACCTGATCCCAACTTCTAAAAGGAGTCAGTTTATGCTTAAAATGGTTAAGCTCTTGGTTCTGTTATGAACCCAAAACCTAAAGATGTTGAACTAACTTGTTGAATTGGGTTTTAGCTTGAATTGATCTTGCTATAATATGAATGCTTGTGTTTAAATTGCTCCTCATGTATCTTTATTTTTTCCTAATAACTGTCAACATTGGAAGATAACTAAAAAAATGTCTAACTCTGAAGGGGAAGTACATACTAAGGAAGTGCCTACTGAGGGAACATCTGAAGGAACATCAAAGAGAGCAAAAGCTAAGAGACTAAAGCTAGAACAAGTGCCTTTCAATATGAAGTATAAGTTCTAGGGGAGCCTAGTTCCATCTAAGTTTGAGTCTAAGGTCATGAACATCATTGACACATTGGTGACACATATGGATTTGTAGCAATTCCACATAGATACCTTTTAAGAGGATATTTCCCCAAGAGCAATGACAATTTTAGAGTCAAGGTTAGCTCATGTGGCCAATTTTCTTGTTGTTGTACAATGTCCTAAGTTTATTCTAACTGTATACACCTAAAAATGGTCACATCGCAATAGTTTGGTAATTAATTAAATATTTTTAATATTTAATTAAATCTATGAATTCAATCTGCGTATAAATAAATTTAAATAATTTATTGATATTATTCATTCTTTCATTTCAATTAAATAAATAAGTTTATTTAATCACTTTTCTTATCCATTTCTTAATTAATTAAATAATTATTATGATTTATTTATATTAATTATCATATAATCTTGGCTTGAATATTTTATTCAAATAAAGATTAAATATTCCTCTCTTCTCCAAATATTTAATTAATTCTTCAAAAATCCATTCACAATTCCATATTTCTTCTAAAGTCTATTCACAATTAAATATTTCTAATATTTAATTAAATCTTCTATAATCCTAAAATCAAAAATCAAACTCACATGAAATTAAATAAATTTATCTATTTAATATTGGATTATCTTCAACAACTGTGAAACAAACTTCCAAAATAGAAAAATTAATTTCTCTATACATGTGCAAGCTTGTTCTTGTGGGTTGAAGACAAGCCTCCATTCTTCTCTCCAACCTCCCAACATCTTCCATCTCTCACCATTCAAAATTACTAGACAATCTCACATCCATTGATCTTTGCCAGCCAGACTCTTGCCTACAAAAATCTATAAAAGGACTGTCGTGTCTCTGAAAAACATAGAAGCTTTCATACAGGAAAACTATAGTCAATTAGCTTTCAAGCATTCATAGCATTTCAGTTTTTAGCATAGCATAGCATTCCATATCATGGCTTATCATCCTCATTTCATAGTTTTAGAAGCATCCATAATCCACAGCCCCTGTGCATAATCTACAGCCCCTGTGCATATCCGTATCAACATTTCACTCCACTAGCATATAGGATAGAGAAGCACTCTCCTTTTACATACTTGTTCTGTAGGTTGTCATTCTAAGAAGCTTTGCTTACATAATCTGAGAGCAACGACTTCAAGAGAATCACTGGAGATAGAGAACAATGGAACGGTTCTGAAGAAGCTTTGTTTGTTATCTTTGATTTCAATTTATCTTGTTTTCTTTAGTTTAATGTTTCATTGGTGTGTTTTTATTGTTTCACTTTGATACTAACATTTCCCACACACATTTTTGGCACTCACCGTGGGTCTCTTGCCCCAATTTTAACATCTTTTTGTGGGTTTTTCTTACAGGTCACAACTAAAACTCTGTATTAGCACAATAAACACACTTTAGCGCAAATCACACCCAGTTTAGCACCCTTTAACACTATTATAGTGCCTTTCAGAGGTTTCACAGCACCCTTTAGAGGTTTCACTGTGCCCTTCAGAGGTTTCATAGCGCCCATCAGAGGTTTCATAGCACCCATCATAGATTTCACAGTGCCCATAAGAGGTTTCACAGCACCCATAAGAGGTTTCACTGTGCCCATCAGTGATTTCATAGCGCCCATGATGTTTGTTTTAGTGCAATTTTTATTTTTAGCATAGATTTTTCAAAACTGCAATTGTAATCTGTAACTTAAATATGATTTGACTGGATCCGACGCAACCATGGCTAGTAAGAACTTTAAAAGAATGAAGCAATCCTAGGATATTCACCTAATTCAGAATCAAGCAATCCTAGGATAGTCACTTCATTTTCTATTTTGGGCTAAAAAGAATTTCATGTTTTTGTGAAGCAACATCTTCACCTAGCATAGAAAATTGTTTATTTGGGCTTAAAATTAAACTCTTGTTTGCTTTGATTAAAATGGTGATAGGCCTATGCTCTCCCCTTAACTGGGTGATCAAAATGCCAAACTCATCTATTTCATTTCATGCAATTTTAAGTTTTGATAATACCTTTTAGAGAGCCTGCTCTTGTGGGAAAAAGTACTCACCCAAGAGGAACGACTCAAGTGGGTTCAAGCCAAAGCCAGGCTATTCCACCCCACTATAAAATTTAAATTTTTTTTGGGGAAACCCTCTTTTGACGGTAGTGTGCATTGATAACCATCCCCAAAGCCTTTTTTCTAAAGGTTGGGAGGTCTCTTGAGGGAGTCTATCATTTTCCGCATCGAACGGAAACCCTTACTAAGAACTTAGTGTAGTATCTAACCGAAGTTAGTTTTTGAACATCCTAATAATCACATTGTAGGGGAGGGAAGAATCTACCCCCAAGACACTCACCATATAACTGCCAAGGACCATTTGCTCAGGGGATCTGGTATCCACTTTCGTCACTCTGAGTACGGGCCTATAAAAGAGAAAAACACAGGCGCCCTTTCTGGGGTGACATGGTTGCGTGAGTCGATGTAGTTCTAAGATGTGGGCTATTGATTATTATGATGACCTACTTGAGTACTAAGAGTGAGTCTGTTTGATCTATTTGTCATGTGTGAAACCTGTAAAAACAATTTTTGAACAACATTTTGATCATACATTTCATGTTTAGTATAAGACTTAAAATCAACTATTCTACAACTTGCTTGATGTGTTTTCAATACATTAATTCAATAAAGATCATCCAAAACTCACAATCACATTGATTATTCTCATTTTACGAGATTGGAAATCCACAACCTTTGTTAAGAAATCCATTTCCAAACAAATAAAAAAAAGTGAAAGAAACCACTTAGCTACAAGAAAATATTGAGGAAAAAATGATTCTTGTACCAAAGTTGAAAGGTTTTACTGAAACATAGAACCTATATCCATCAATATCATGATTGTGTTAGAGGTTTCACTGATGATTATGCTATAGAACCATTATACTCACGAACTTTCTTTCAAAGAAGTGCCCTTTCTCAAAGGCACAACCACAATCAACGTATTCATTTTTGTTATCTACCACAACCCTCAATTGAATATCCCACTCATCCCATCCAAATCATTCACTAATCTTGAAAACAAACTAGGCTATTTGATACACTTATCATTTTTCGAGACTAGGATAAAATCTCAAAAAAAAAAAGTGCATCTTTTCAAACAAGTTTTTGATTATTGATTCAACTTCCCCAACAGGATTCTGATATCCTTTCATCTTGGAAGCCACAATCAAGAGTTATAAACATCATTTGATCATATCATAAGATTTTCATCTTATCAGATCAAGACATCATCATTTTTGCACTTATAAAATTGTGATCTAAGTCTAGAAGAACATTTCAAAAGCATATGCCTGTTGTCCACTTTACAACATGGGTGATAGGGAAGAAAATTCTTTTCATAGGTTTCGTACTGGGAATAGTTCAAATGATGAAATAACTGATGAAATGATTCAAGAAGTTGAACAGGATTCACAGTTTCACCAAATTTTGGACAAGATCTTAGAGCGAGATAAAGAAGGCTACTTTATTTTTGTAGCAAAACAAGGTGCTAAATTTCCCTCTAACAACAATATGGAGAAAATTAAGGAAGATCCTAAAAACACTAAAACTCTATTAAATGATCTTAAGTCTTTCCCAACAAATAAGAGCACTCCAAAGGAAAATCAAGGAAATACAAGGGGGCACAACTACGAAGTCTTTCGACGGAAATATGAATGTAACCTCTTCTCCTCCAAAAGAAACATCATCCAAATTCAATGTTTTTGAATTTTTGTAAAGGTTAACTGAGAAGCCCAAATCTAAGCCATCAAATAAAATTGACCAATCCCATCATGTCATGCATTTATCTTCATCCCCCATAATTCAAAATGAACCTCATGATTCTTTCACTCAAGATAACGATTCCATTCAATCACCTTCTTCTGTCATATCCTTTACATCCAATGATTCATTTCAATCTACACATCTCGATCAAAACATTCTACAAACCCTTCCTATCTTTGATCAAGATCCCATCTCTCAAGAACCATATGATGATCCCCTCCTTTCATTATTCACCCATGATAATCCTCTTCCATCTCAAGAACAAAATGTTCTTCCAAGTTCTTCTTCCATATCATCTAATCAATCCATACCATCCCATGATTCTATTGCATCACAAGAGCATGATATTTCTTTCGTCCTATCTAATGATGTCTTACCAATAGATGATCAAGATATGATTTCTACAAAATCTCACGATTCCCTTCCTCATCAAGATCAATATATGCTTCCATTCAAGGATACCCTTTCATCCCATGAAGATGATTATCCTTCTCATGATCAAGATATTCCTTTCATTCCACTTCATAATCCTTTTCCAAGTCAAGATCAAAACAACCCATCATCCCCATGTCAAGAGCCTATCACACCTATTCAAGTTATCCATGAACCCCACACCTATAAATTGGGATCCTCCACCTTTATCCATTCTAGTTTACTTCCAACACCTATCCTCTCATCCATATCATATCCTCCTCAAAATGGACTCGCATATTGTTTTACAAACAATACATATCCCATTGGTAAACAAATGTGTCAAAGTATGAATCACAAAGGAAAATGATTAGGCCTTGATGAGCAAGGTATCCTAGAACCCCTTTCTGTTCAAAGAAACCCATATCATCACAGCCTTGGTTATACACCTAAGTGTCCTAGTCCATCAAATCTTCCATCTATCCTAGGTCCTCATTCTAGTTCATCACACCTTCCATCTATCCTAGGTCCTCATCCTAGTCCATCAAACCTTCCCTCTATCATAGGTCCATATCCTATTTCTCAAGAACAACAAAGGCACACATCCTTGATCCACTTTCAAAATTCTTCCTTCATTAACTCATCCATCATACCTCCATATCATTTACCTCAATCCACCCTTCCCATTGCTCTTGGAAACAATTTGGGTGCCAAATATCAAAAGCTTCTATATCAAAATCCACATGTATCAAAGGATCAACATGTCTCCTTGAAGAGTCATGCGAAAATAAAAGAAAATTTGATTCAAAATCAAAAGAAAAATTTAAAAGGCCACAAAGGCCCATCAAAGAAAAAAGGAAATTTTCAAAGACCACAAAGGTCCATAAATCAAAAAGAAAAATTCTAAAGGCCACAAAGGTTCACAAAGAAAAACTCAAAGTAAAAAGTAATGTGGATTCCTAAAAGTCTCAGAAAAGCAATAAAATCTAAAGTGGCATCCAAATTTGCTTATCCAAAAGCTTTCTCCAATTTTCCATCTAATAACCTATCACCTTCCAAATCCATTTTTCCTTCATCACTCCATTGTCCTTCAAGGTGTGTGCCAATGTTGATCTTTCCAACCTTTCCATCTATCCATCAACAGGCCTTCCAACCTCCTATCCATTATGCAACATTCATACCCCATCATTCTCCTTTAATCCAAACTTTTGCATAAGTCCTTGGATTCTTCCATCATATCATTGATCTACCAACATTTAGGATTCTAATTCCCATTTCCATGGTTTATTAGAGGGATATTTGGTTGTGAAACTTGATGCTTAAATCCTTCCTCCATCTCTCTATCATCCATATCCTATCTTCCATATTCCTCTTGTACTCTACATTTAGGGACAAGTTTCATCCATCTTATCATTCATGGTCATTTCTATGCCCATTCCTTACATTTCCACCTTTGATCTTGACAAGGTTAAGGATCTTCTTGAAAATCATGCATCTTATCCTATTCACTTCATCTAAATCTTCCATACCATATCCTTTGTCATGCATCTTATCTTATATTGTGGGGAATCTTGTTTCTTCAATTGGTCATCACATTCCATCTTAAAAGCCCTTAAAAAATACAAAAAAATCATAAAAAGTCCTAAAAAAATCTAAAAAAATTAGAAAAAGTCCTGAAAAAATCCATAAAAATCATAAAAAGTCCTAAAAAAATCCAAAAAAAATCAAAAAAGTCTTGAAAAGTGCAATAACAACAAGTGGAGAAAACCTGGCAAATAGGCCCTACTTGTGATCAAAATGCACTCCTCTATCTATTAGCTTATGTCTTGCATTCGCTTTATGACATCATCTATACATATCTATCACTTGTACATATCTATCATATCCATATCATGCAACGAAATTCTTCTATTTCATCATGGCTTGATGAAATTTGTACATATCTATCATATTCAGGTTGTGTTTACACTGGGGGCAGAAAGACAAACTAGACAAGAGAAGGGCAACGAGCCTTTTTGAACATCACAAATGGGACAAATGATGGACCTCCAAAATGCAACATACATTGATGCATCAAATCAACCACAACACCAAAATCATCACTCAATGCGAATGACATCAAACAACATGGTCAAAACAATGTTAAATCAAACACAAACATCAATGTTGATAACCACGTTGGATGATCTTAATCTGAATAATGCTTGGAATACTTTAAGCAAAGTTTGAATTGTTGGTTGATTTTCTATCATATCTCTTGAGCAATTCGATGATGTAATGAACTAGAAAAGCAAGGAAGGAGTATGATTTTTCTTTGTCTGTTGTTTGTGAGCGAATCATTAGTACTATGCAAATTGGTCACAAGAAATGCTCTAATACATATCATTGATGACATTTCATAATTTCCATGGGAAAAGGGTTAACTCTTGTCTATTTATGCAAGCGATACTCAGGTCATCTCAGTTCAATTATACCAAGATGCTTGTATTAACTTGCTATATTAAAAATCATGAAAGCAATACTCAGGTCATCACTGGTGCTAACATACCCTTTGATGCTTGTATTAACTTTCAAAATTTCAATGCTCTATGATGACATAAAAAGCAATATTGTACAGATAACCTGCATGGTCAATATAGATTGCATTCATGTTAGAATCTGCATTTTGCATTTATAGATTTTCCCAAAAGCTGGCAAAGTATACAATGTCTCAATAAAAAAATCAAAGCTGATCACATGAAAACACTATGAGGTGCTACCCCTAGATGTTGTTGGTCTCACACCACCTGCTCCTACATCAGAAGATCAAATCATCAATAACATTAGAAGATAAGACCATCATTCCAATCAACATGGATCATCAAATCAATCAAATCAATCCAATCGGAATACATGATTCAACTATTTGCTTTCAACAACTTTGAAAGAAAATTTATCAAACTACGATTTGTCTTTCAACAACCTAGAAAGAAAATTTATCAAAATATTATTTGTTTTTAACAACTTTAGAAGCAAACTTATCAATGAATTATTTTTTTTTCATCATCATGAAAGCAAATATATCAATTCTTGTTTTTTTTTAACAACTTTAGAAGCAAACTTATCAATGAATTATTTGTTTTTAATCATCATGAAAAGAAAATTTATCAAAATCTTGTTTGATTTTAACAACTTTAGAAGCAAACTTATCAACCTATTTGTTTTTCATCATGAAAAGAAAATTTATCAAAATCTTGTTCGCTTTTAACAACTTTAGAAGCAAACTTATCAACAACTATTTGTTTTTAACAACCTTAAAAGAAAACTTATCAATTGCTATTTTTTTTTAACAACTTTGAAGAAAAATTTATCAAAATCCTATTTGCTTTTAACAACCTTAGAAGCAAACTTATCAACAAATGTTTGTCTTTCAACAACCTTGAAAGAAAATTTATCGGACTACTATTTATTTGCCAACAACCTTGGGAACAAATTTATCAAAACACATCATCATGATGGGACATCTATCCTATCAGTGAGGCTCATGCATCACAAGGTCACTTTATCAATCCTATCAGTTATTATCAATCAATCATCACAAATGTTGAATCAATAAAAAACCATCAACAAAAATTGGGGCATTTTATGACATTTTATCACAACAGGGGCAATTACGATCATCAATTTTTCATTTCACATCTTTCCTTGTCAATTTCTTCACATCATAATTTTTAAATGATGAATCGACATCTTCAAAATCATAAAAATCAAAAAATTCCAAAAAATCTAAAAATTCACAAAAATCAAAATCTTATCGATTCATCGTCTGAGGGGGCATATACCTATCAACATTCGACAATCAAAATTCTAGGGCAAATTTCAAAATTCTTTAAAGCAATGCATAAAACACATCACTTCAAAGAGGGGAAAAATGTATACACCTAAAAATGGTCACATCGCAATAGTCTGGTAATTAATTAAATATTTTTAATATTTAATTAAATCTCTGAATTCAATCTGCGTATAAATAAATTTAAATAATTTATTTATATTATTCATTCTTTCATTTCAATTAAATAAATAAGTTTATCTAATCACTTTTCTTATCCATTTATTAATTAATTAAATAAATATTACGATTTATTTATATTAATTATCATATAATCTTGGCTTGGATATTTTATTCAAATAAAGATTAAATATTCCTCTCTTCTCCAAATATTTAAATAATTCTTCAAAAATCCATTCACAATTCCATATTTCTTCTAAATTCTATTCACAATTCAATATTTCTAATATTTAATTAAATCTTCTATAGTCCTAAAATCAAAAATCAAACTCACATGAAATTAAATAAATTTATCTATTTAATATTGGATTATCTTCAACAACCGTGAAACAAACTTCCAAAATAGAAAAATTAATTTCTCTGTTCCTGTGCAAGCTTGTTCCCATGGGTTGAAGACAAGCCTTCATTCTTCTCTCCAACCTCCCAACATCTTCCAACTTCCTCTCAACCTCTCCATATCTCACCATTCAAAATTACTAGACAATCTCACAACCATTGATCTTTGCCAGCCAGGCTCTTGCCTACAAAAATCTATAAAAGGATTGCTAGGTCTTTGAAAAACATAGAAGCTTTCATACAGGAAAACTATAGTCAATTAGCTTTCAAGCATTCATAGCATTTTAGTTTTTATCATAGCATAGCATTCCCTATCATGGCTTATCATACTCATTTCATAGTTTTAGAAGCATCCATAATCCATAGCTCCTATGCATAATCTACAGCCCCTGTGCATATCCGTATCAACATTTCACTCCACTTGCATATAGTATAGAGAAGCACTCTCCTTTTGCATACTCATTCTGTAGGTTGCCAATCTAAGAAGCTTTGCTTACACAATCTAAGAGCAACAGCTTCAAGAGAATCACTGGAGATAGAGAACAATGGAACGGTTCTGAAGAAGCTTTGTTTGTTATCTTTGATTTCAATTTATCTTGTTTTATTTAGTTTAATGTTTCATTGGTGTGTTTTTATTGTTTCACTTTGATACTAGCATTTCCCACACACACTAACTATTGCACAAATGTACAATCATACTTAGAGGAAATGAATTGATGCTCAGGGTAATGTAATCATTGAATTAACACTGACAATGATCATACATATTGTTTTACTCTCCTTCTTACCCCAATCATAATATTATGATTAAACTAAAGCACTTGAACTATGGGAAAAGGATGTGGATGAGAACAAATAGATTATCAATAAACAGTGGCTAAAGAAAGAAAATAAGTCAATGAAGGAAGTGCCACCTAATTACAAGAGGTTAGACTTTTCTGAAGATATAGGGGATATGATCACATTACTGGTTAGGGTGTTTGGTAAGATAAATTCTTATGTCTGTGAACATTGGATGTTTCCTTTCATCAATTCTAAATGGAAAGAAATACTTAGATTAAGGGTATATTATCTTAGATAACATTCATAACCAACTCCTTAAAGTAACACAAACCAAGACATTTTATATGTCTTCTTATGTCATCTACTATACAACAAGGATCAAATGATTTCTTGGGTTGAACACTAAAGGGTCAATGGATGGTGGCCTAGATCAAAAGAAGATTTGGGAACATTATGACCAAATAGAGCTTAAGGAGTTAGAGAAACATTTCAAAAGAGTCAATGATGCTTTTCTATATGTTGTTATAAATCATCTTGTAGGTGAAATTGGTTTTAGATTTTTACAAGAAGCTATGGAGTTCATCTAGGAATGGGAGTATTGGTTTATTCAATATCCCAATACTACTTGTTTTAGATTATTTGGTTTTGATGGTCACCCTTTTAAGTTTCCAAGATGTTGTGATGATAGGTGGATTTTAATTGAATTCTCTCAACAAGTTGTAGAAGTAAATGATAAATTCTCCTCACAACCTAATATAGTTGCTCATTCTTTCCCCTTGCAATTGGGATTCTATTCTTGTTCTTCTTTGGTAATGGCTAAGTTAGCAACAAAGGAATTTTAGGATCTAAATTTTGAGCAACACACTTTCAGAAAATATTTTGATTGAAAGAGAAAAAATTATGCATTGTACCAATCTTAGTTTCCTCATCATCGATCACTTCTTGAGGATTTTTGGGCCAACCTTTAGGATCAATTTGAAGTAAGAAAAAGGGGGTATGAGAGATTAACAATTCCCTATATGAGAAATTTGATGTTAAAACATTTTTTCCTAAAGGCACTACTAATGATGGGATCACACTTGAACCTAGGTATGATATGGATAAATTTGCCTCAAATAGTTTAGAGCCCATCAATTGGGCATAAAAAAAAGAAACTAAGATCCTAAAAGTATCATGGGGACTAGTGAGCAGGAGTTTGAAATGGATTGAAATTTGGTTAAAGCATCCAAGAGTTGGGGTTTCAAAGAAAAGAGGTTCTATTAGTGAACCTACTTCTTCTATGAAAACTAAATAGTAAAAAATATTTTAAATAAGGGTGTTAAAGTATGAGAAACAACCATAGAAGAGCCTACTTCAAAGGAAGAAGACGTTTCATTACAAGAGATTGATGATGCTTTACAGATACCAAAGGTTAGTTATGAGGCAGTTGTTGCTGGGGTTACTTCAGGTTTTGTTACCACACCCTTAACTGTTATTCATCTTGGTGAAGGAATTTTTGAAGAAGGAAATGTTGTTCCTCCATGAAATAAGGAAAATATTCCTACTATACCATCAACATCGAAAATAACAACTATTAAAGAAGAGAGATCTCTTTTGATTGATGTAGTAGATATTTCTTTAGATTCTAAAAGAACTCCATCTCAAGAAGGAGAAGGACCTGAATGGGAAGAATAATTGAGGAAGTCTCAAGAGGAACCAAAAGACAAGGAAAGTGGGTTTGAAACTAGTAGGTTCTATAGTGAAGGATTTAGGCTGAATGAAGTATTGACTAAGAAAGAGTGGGACAAGTTGATGGAATGTTCCCAGAGGTTAGCTATTGAAAAGGCTACTAAAGAAGAAGAAGAATGGAGAAGGAAAATTTAAGAGCTATCCCAAGAGAAGGAAGCAATTGAGGCACTGAAGAGAGTAGAAGAAGAAGCTCTTGAATGGGAATTGAAAGTTGCAGAAGAAAAGGCTACAGAGGAAGAGCTATAGGCTAAAGAGTTAAAGAAACAAAGGTTGAAAGATGAAGAGAAGGCTACAAGAAAAGATGAAGAAATGAAAATTATAGAAGAAATAATAACCAAGAATGATAGAATGGATGAGGAGCAGTTACAAAAAGAGTAGGAAGATCAACAAAAGGCTACTTCTCAGCAAACCATTAAGACATTTTCTTCTACATCTCCATCCTTGACACCTCCAAATGTTTATAAAGTAACCACTTAGCTAGCTACACCCACTTGGTTTAAATTGAATTTAGAGAAGATACAACAAGTACAAGCTCAAGTAGTGATGTGTAATGAGATGAGAGTAGAAATAGATAAAGTAAATTTAAAGAAAAAGCCTCATGTTGTGCATTCAACCAAGTTGATTGATGGAGATTTGGTAGGGAAAATTGCTACCCCTATTGTTGATAAAGATGATAGAGAATTATAGCCTAAAGATTATCAAATAAGCATTGTTAATCTAGGGAAGCATACTAGGAATCAACAAATAAATCTAATAGATATTGTTGCCACCACCACTAAGTCAAGGTTAATTAAGGATAAGTAGGCCAGTTATGAGCTTAAGGTAGACATGCTTAAGGGTATTCATGATATATGGGAACAAGAAGGAATTGTTGTAGATATTATTTCAAAACTTATTGATAAAACTTTACTACTAGATCAAATACTTGAATAATTAGGGGAGATAAAAGATGCTTGGGAGGAAAGACTTGATAAAATAATGAAGGAGATACTACTGAGCTGACACTCATGGATAGGTTGCTAGAAATTATATTTGACATGTGGTCATAGTCGCAAACATTGCTCAATTGAGAGAAATTGTTGCTACAGTGGAGAAGAAATTTGAGGATTCAAAGTTTAAAGCTGACTAGGGCGATGGACCTGATGATGATAAGTTGAAGAAAATTTACCCCAATTATGATGAGTATCATGCCTCCCATGAGCGTGACAAGTGGAGAAATTGTTTCAGTTATCTTTTTGGTAGCAATACTTTCAGGGTAGTTTTTGAGTAGGTAGACGACCATGGATCAAGGTTGGTAAGTCAAGAGATAACACATGGTGATCAGAAGAGGACTGAATTGGGACTTGCAGTCTAGATTTTGATTGAATAATCACACAATGTACCTTTTTAGCTCCAACAATTTAGTAGAGAAAAACACTTGGTGTTAACTGGGTGTCCCTATAATTGTAGATTTGGGCCCCATATTGTGGATCTTGATTTTTAATAGGAGGAATTGATGCTAATTTTGTCTATATTTTATAATTTTCTCCTCATTGTAAAGGTCAGCTAATTGAAGTTAGATTGACTACGTTAAAAGAGAGATTAGATATAGTTTACTATTATACAAATTTTTATGTAGAGATACTCAAACACTTTTTATAGCTTTAATGCAATTAGTTTTATTTCAAAAGTTTGTTAGTTTAAAAATGATGTTAATGAACAATTTCCATTCGTATGGGTATGTGCAGGATCATGATGGACCAAAAAGTGGCAATATGATGGGTATGTGGCTGATGACTATTTTTTTACCCAAAATTGGTGAAATGAAAAGGGTTTTTAAAGGAGATTCTCAACTTTTCACTCATATAAATTATGATTTACCTTGAATTTAATAAGTAATTATTATTCATTTTCTATTCAAATTACGACTAAAGTCCTAATTGATAGGCTGATTGAAAAACATCTTTAGCTTTCAAAAGGTATCACATTTTTTGAATCCAAAAAATTTGTCGCATTCTATACTTTACATGCTATAGGATTAAAAAAAGAAAATTTGAATTTCATAAAGTTTCAACCAAGTTAAGGTGGTCAAACATACGAGTTTTTATATTTTAAAAAAGTTGTAATAAAAATTCATAATTAATTACTTACTTGGATAATATTTACAAAAAAATATGCATCACATTGGGGCATGAGTCCTCTACTTATATATAAAATCTTATAAAAAATATTATCATTTTATTGTGGTTAGGGTGGTTAGACAGATGCCTACTTCTTATTTTTTCCTTGAAATTTAAGTACTGCATTGAAATTTCAAAATTTCACCAAATAGATTATTTTTTAAAACAAACCTAGTAGTTTAGAAACTACATTCAATTTTCTATAGATTCTATTCTTACATATTTTTGAAATAATATAGATAACTTATTCAAATTTTTATGTCAAGTTGTCTAACTCTAATTGTTTTGAATTTTTTGCCACTTAAGGGCTTGTTTTTTCCATGATAATCTTGCACATACCCGTATGCTAGTGATCTTTTTTGTGCATAAATGTTTCTTATTTGATGAAAATCAATAGAAGACTCTGAATCTAAAACAATTTTGTTGCATTATCTATGGATGATATTTCTCTATATTTGTTGATATGTTAATTTTGGTAATGAGCTTGTGATATTTTTTTATTTGAAAAGAAGGTTTTAAAAAAAAATAATGGTGAATGGTTGTATGCTTTAAATATCCACTATGAATGGATGCAATTGTATGGATTATTCTATAGATTTTCTTATTATATGGTTTTATTTGGTTAAGAAAAAACTCATTATGATGTTTGCATGTTTGAATTAAAAGAAATTTGTGTTCATGTGTTGTTGTCTAAAGCCTTGTTCTATCTTTTTCCATTTATTTATACACCTAGAACGTTAGATTAGTTCCTACTATCTAGTTTGTGCTCATTTACTAGCAAGCCATGTGAATACTACAATTGCATAGGCCATTGGATGATAACAACACAGTTGAGAACCAAATACAGAGACCTTAGAAGATAGGTGGTTTTAGATCATTTATCTTTTTAAGGAGAAATAGAGTAGAAATATTCTATTTTTGTTTTGATAATTTTACCATCAACAATACTCAAGGATTTCTTGTTTAGTAAGCTCTAATGGATTGTTTGTAACGTCTTCTACCTCATATGGCACAACTAAATTTTGGGGTTGTTTTGAGGGGTATCATAAATCCTTGGATCAAATTCTTGTGGATTGGTATCACTTGTGGTGGATGTGACTTTGTCTTTTTGCATGATTCTCTTATGTTGTGATCTTATTGTTACCATAAATTTTGGGTCACCTATGGGAGAGTTATGTTGGGATTTGTACTGTTTAAACTCTCTAGTTGACTAAAATTTTGGTAAAATGGACACTCTAATTTGTCTTGGACCAATGGTTTAAATGGGAGATGAAATGGGTGAATGATATGGGAAGTGATGTTTGCAAAAATTTAGAGACAACACTTTTAGACAAAGAGATTTGATGTTTTGATGAAAGGCATTAATGAAATTATAAATCTTGAAGGTAGATTTGTGACTTTCAAGATAGAATTTTCCACAAAATGTGATAACAACCTCAACTAAATGCATGGAAAAGGATCCATTTCACACACAACATAGTTAAGTTATGGGATTGGTTTGGTACATATCTAAACAAAAAAGTGTTGGTGTGTCAAAAGTTTATAAAGTTTGGTGAAGTGAGATGTGAAATATGATAAAGGGTGGATGAAATGTTTTGACCTAATAATATTGACCTAGAGTGAACCTTTGTGTTGAAAGACCAAGGTAGTGAGAAAAATGCTTTACCCTATGAGTAACTCAAACCTAAAAGATCAGCATTGACTTAAGTGCTAAAGCTCATATGAAATGTGTAAATCTGGTTTGTTCCTTAAAGGGCGTAGAGAAAAATTCCATATCAATCTATCTTGGTTGTGGTAGTTTCTTAAGATGCTTTTTCTAATATATCTAGAACCATGATGTCTATTTTTGAAAAAATAGAATATAGATCTTCGCTTAAGGATTTTTACCTTGCAAGAGATCATTAAGACAAGCACATGTGTGGAGTTCAATTGTGAGTTTATCTTGATTAATGAATTTATTTTTACCACATACACTTGTCTTTCTTAAGTTTCAAACTAAATGTCTATGTCAAAAACATCATTCATTTCAAAAGGTCCATTATGTGAGAATCATGAAGTTAGGGCCATAGTTGCCTATGTTAACTTTGGGAAGTATGGATTTAGATATAAGCCAAATACTTAGAAGTCTCTAAGGATAGAATCCTTAGGAAAAACATCAATATAAAGACTTTTCAAAGGGTATCCATGCTTAAACCAAGGGTTTTGAAACTTGAAGAAACTTTTTTGATGTGTGTTTGAAACATTTTGGAACCAAGCAAATTATTTAACTGACTCACAAACAATTACAACCCTACCTCAAGTTGTATGTTCTTTTGATGGGCTTACCTCATGCTCTTGATAGCAGAAGAGATAATTTTGTATGTAATCTAGGTAAGAGTGTAGATGTATGTTAAGAATGAACTCTTAACCTCTACACATTCAAACAAGATAAGACATGGAAAGTAACTTCTTGGAATCCAAGTTCCAATGCACTAGTTCAAAGAACTCGTTGGATGGACAAGTTGGCCATAACAACAAAGAATTTTCAAGATTGTATTTGGGATAAATTAGTGTCTATACATGTGGAAATTCACTCAATTAAGAGGCCTACCAACCTTTAGAAAGATATAATAGTTTTTACATATCCTACAGATATTAAGGGAGAATTTTGTCGGTATAGAGCATCCACACCAGCTGGTTAATGACTTTTGTGACACCAATTATTTATATAATAGACCAAAATGAAGTATTCCTTGGGCCATTCCCTATCACAAGTTGGGAGGTAGGTCCTATTATAGACATCTAATTTGAACACTTCCATATGATCAAAGACGTCTCCTTATTCATCTAGCTACTTATCCCATCTGTTAATATTAATTAAACCATTTGTTTAATTAATACCTTGCATCTTACATAGGGTTCATAAAGTATTTAATTTAATAAATACTTTACCCCTATTCCTCCTCTAAATTAAATAAATACACCATTTTATTTAATTTAGTCATATTCCTCTTTTGGAATTAAAATTCTTTTTTTTAATTCCTCTTTTCTCTCTCATTGTCACATCCTCCAACTTTTGCAAGTTGGTCTCTAATCCATCTTAATTCCTTCATCTTCTTCTAATTGACTACGGTTAGCATGTGCACACCTTTAATCATCATTAGGGTCACATCCTCCATAATCTCCCACTTGCTTCTAATAAGTCATTAGTCCATCAAATTAAGTACTTGCACAACCTTAATCATATGGTTAGTCAACCTAATCCTCTTTCCATTTATGGCATGTGTCCTTAAGTCAACCTTATTAAAGACTTTCTCCTTTTGGGCAAGGCATTCCACTTCCCCATGTGAATTTTTAATTCACCTTTTAATCCCCCAATGCACTCAAAAGGAATTTTTAATTCCTTCACCTTTTCCCACATGTCCTCTCTTCATTCTTTATTCTTTCCCATCCCCCCATGAGGATATTTGAGGAATTTTTAATTCCCCACATGTCCTCTCACCCACATGGGGACAAGGACCTCCTTTATGAAGAGATCTTGTCCAATCCCAAGGTACTTTGTACCCCCCTCCATGTCATGTCCTATCCTTCCACCTCATGTCCACTTCACCTTTTAGGGCTATATCACATGCCACATGTCAAGATGTGAGGGATTGTGAGTTCTCAACTCACCTTAGCCCTACATCTTGGTCATTTGTGGCTTAATCTTGGCAATCCATCTCTTCTAAGAATTCTCAAAATTCCTATAAATACCCCCTCTTTTCTCTCATTTTGGAGATCATTTTGCTAACCAAACTCTTGCAAATTTATTTCTCAATCTATACTTAGCAGTTTTTATGTTTTCATCCATTTCCATCCATCTTCACATCATCATTTAGTTTACATATCTTACCATCCAAGGAGCATACACATCCAAGATCAACGGGCCAACCAAAGGATTGATTTGAGACAAGGTATAATGTTCCATTTGTTGCTTTTTATCTTGTATTGATTCCAACTTAGGCTAATCTTGAGGTGTAGGTTGTTTTGATTTTTATTTGCACTCTTTTATTTGTTGCTTGTTTTCTAATGCTTACATTCAACCTATCACATTTCTGGCACACCCGATGGGACCCACAAATGGGTCTCTTTCTTTCATGTTTGTTGTTTTTTGTATTTTTTGTAGGTCTGGGTTACAGAGTGGCAGACCTATCCTTGCAGAGTGGTGGACCTATCCTGCTGTGGTAGACCTGTCCCTCCGGTGGTGGACCTCTCCCTCCAGTGGTGGACCTGTCCTTATGCTATGGCAGACCTATCCTTATGCTGTGGTGGACCTGTCCTTGTAGAGTGGAGGACCTGTCCTTGTAGAGTGGTGGACCTGTCCCCATGCTGTGGTGGACCTGACCTCCCGAAGGTGAAATTTCTAGTTTTTACCAATTGTCCTTTGGTAAATTAGGCACATAGTTTAACTAGAGGGGTCAATGAACCTTGTTTGGTGTGTTTGTGGAAGGCTATTTGACATATCCAATCCCCTTGTGCCATTTGGCGATCCTAGGTGACGAGAAATCATAGCTTTCCAAGTCCTTTGAGTCAGCCCATTTTCATTTTCTTAGTGGGACCTGCTTGGGGATTTCATCACCCCAAGGGATGATTCCAACCACGCATACTGGCGGGGTATATAAAGGGGGAAGAGCGAAAGTTGTACCTCAATCCAACCACGTTGTAATTGGTGAAGTGTCAGGATGATGTGAAGAGTTGGTCTGAGCCTTTAGTATCTCGCTAAGGTTCCTGACTCACGCTTGTAACGGGTTGGTGTTCATGGTTTGGGCCTCACATACCGGGTTTATATCGAGGACTCCTTAGCAACCATGTTCATCCTAGAGTAGAAGACTTTGTTGGCCATACCCACCTCTACTAATCTTAGGGTTGTGCTGTCTGAATTGTCTTTCTTGTGCAAATCTAGTCATTATCAGTTTGGCCAAATCTTTTCATGTTTGCTATTTTTTGGGTCCTTTGCCTCACTTGTCCATCAAAAACATCAAGTTTAAAACTTATCCTTTGATGGACCTGATCACATGCTGTGGCGGACCTGACCACATACTGTGGCGGACCTATCCTTATGCTATGGCGGACCTATCCTTATGCTGTGGTAGACCTGTCCCCATGCTGTGGCGGACCTGACCCTATGCTGTGGTGAACCTGACCCTATGTTGTGGCAGACCTGACCTTATGCTAGGGCGAACCTGTCCTTATGCTGTGGAAGACCTGTCCCCATGCTATGGCAGACTTGACCCCATGCTATGGTGGACCTGACCTTATGTTGCGGTAGACCTGACCTTTGGCCAGCCTATATTATCACTTGGCATCCTTTGTCTCTTTGTTTTGAACATTGATACGACCATTTAGCATCCAAAATAAACATCTAAACGTCTGTTCCAAGTCTTTAACCCCTCATTCTGTGAGTCATTCATTCTAAGCACTCTTTTGCTTATTTTGAGAATCATTCATTTGTCCTAAGACGCTCCCCATCTGTCTTGAATTCGCTTTCATCTCCGATCTTCGCTATTCCATATAAATCCCATTGGAGTAGTCATCCGAGTTGACCTAGGTGTTCATCCCTAATCATAATCATCATAACTGGCTTAGGATTGCTATCCATCTTAAGTCAGTCATGCTTTCCAACCCAATCAATCCACTTCTATCTCAAGTTGGATTCTGTGTCGTTATCATACATCCACCTGTCAATCAATACCTAGTGTTACCAAGGATCCTTCTTAAACTTAGTTGTGGATTTTGGTCTTCATCATATTTATCATCAAAGCAATCCTAATCATCAGATCGATCCAACCCCCCACATCATCAAACCCATCCAGATCAAAATCTGAGATCTAGATTAATCTAGTATCTACCAATCAATCTGATCCAATTTCATCAAATCAATCTACGTCGGTCTGACCAATCATCATCAACTAATCTCCCATCCAATTGAATCCATCATCCAGGTCTTTTCGATATCTTGATCCATCTCATCATCTTGCATGCCCGTTCAGACTCGATCACAGGAAAAGAAGATGGCCGACCAACAAGCTCAGATTGTCCAATCAAACAACCCTCAAGATCCCAACAACACAATGAACATTTCATTACATCCTAACTATGGCACTGACATCCCTCACAATCCCCACAATGGTACCTCATCACAATCCAACGTGGATGGTCAAAAAATGTCACCACCTAGGGAGAAAAACATGGTTGATCAACTTGAACTCACATTCGAAGAACACTTCAGTAACGCTGTTAATGCTCAAATGACAAAAAGCCTTCTTGAAAAACATGGTGACAAAATCTTGGCTTACTTGATTGACAAAGGTGTCAAGCTTCCGTCAGGTGTCGACTTATCCAAGTATGGTACCTCCACACCTAATGTACCCCAAGGTTCACATGACATCCCAAGTATCTCATATGTCCCCAATGTTCCTTCCATAGAAGGTAGGCATCAACCTGAATTTAGCAATGCTATTTTGTATCCCGTTGGCAATCCCACACATCCTATCATCTCGGTCATAGGGACACCCCAAACCATTGACCCCAATGACCCTTTCGCTTATGGCATGCCCCAAAACATCTCACAATCGCAACCACTAATGCTACTGGCACCACCCCCCTCAAATCCGCCCCCTGTCAATACTGGGGGCAGCCCTTTCGCTACCTTGCCTCCACCTCCTGGGGCTACGAATCCTCCACCATTGTCATTCATACCCCAACAACCTCCCCAATCCAAAATCCCTCCACAAAATACATCCCAATCCTATGCTCCCACTAGTGCTCAACACCCCCTCGTAAAACATCTCAGCCGCACCTTGACCTCAACAACAACCATTGGTCAATCCTTTATTCTCAACACAACCATCATTGCATCAACCGCAAGGAAATCAACCTCAGCCTTCAGCCCCAACTATATCTCCGTTCCTTGCATCCATCTTGTGCCCACAAGTGCAACCACCACATAACATCCCATCTCGCCCACCACAGCTGCCAACAATGCATCAACAACCACCCCATCATTACAATTATTATAACCAACAACAATATCAACAACAACCATCCTATGTGGCCTCGAAATAGTCACATCAGCATCCCCAATATCCACAAACTAATCAGCAATACATTCTCCATACTTCCCAACAATACGCCACCCATAACTACCCAACCAATCCATATCCCGCCTCGCAACAACAACCTCTTTATCAACAAGTTTCCTTGGTGCATCAACAGGGGATACTGCCTCCTCATTATCCATACAACCATACCCAAACGTCATCTCAGAATCCACAATCATCCTACCATCAATACCCATCCAACAGACCGGCCAGTGCAGACATACTAGAAATCAAAGCTGCTCTAAAAGATCTTCAGGTAGGACTGGCAAACAATCATTCAAGTTCGAAGATATATGCCTATATCTATTTGATCCCTCCATCTCATTGATTCCCTTCCCCAAACATTTTGAAATGCCAAAGTTTGACAAATATAAGGGGAACAAAGATCCTAAGGCCCACTTATAGGAGTTTTACTTCCAGTGTCAAGAAGTTATCCACAATGACAACTATCTCTTGCACCTATTTCCTCGGAGTCTGGCAAGCAATGCCCTAGGGTGGTTCATAAACCTTGAAAAGGGATCTATAAAATCTTTTGCAGACCTATCAGAAAAGTTTGTCTCCTACTTCTCCTTCAATTTGGAGAAAGATACCGATACCTTGGATCTCCTCAAAGAGAAACAGCGTGAAGGGGAAACCTTTACTAACTAACTCCAAAGGTGGCATGCCCTAGCAAGCCGAATGAAAATCCCTTTGAAAGAAAAGGACATGGTCACCCTCTTCATGGAGAACTCTCATCCCGACATGGCTCATAACTTTAGATTACATTGTGTCACCACTTTCATGGAGGTAGTAGAGAAGGGACCCATCCTTGAGCATGCCCTTGTTGCCAAGGGGCACATCAAAATATATAATCAAGATAAAGAAAGGTCATTCAACGACAAGCCACGTTTTTGGAACAAGAACAAAAATGCAGTAAATGATGGTGTTACTGATACTAAACATGTCCATGTGGCTAACACATCCCAGAGACAGCAACAATCCATACCTAATGCCATCTTTGTGCTGCAGAGGACACCCCGTCCTCCCCAACAGTCCAATCAACATAACCAAGGGAACACTAAATGCCAATATGCTCAACTAGGAGAACCTCTGAGCGTCGTCTTCAATAAACTATTACAGATCAACTATCTGATCATGTACGCTATCACTAAGCCACTCAACGAATCCAAACCTAAGCCCACATGGTTTAGAGAAAATGAATATTGTGAGTTCCATAAAATCAAAGGACAGTCTTTGAATAAGTGTCAGTGTCTAAAAAACTACGTCCAAGATCTCATAGATCGAGGTGATATCAAGGTTGACCCCAGTCAAGCTTCGTCATCCAATGCCCAATTGTAGATATATCAAAACACCTTTCCAAACCATAATCAAGGCCTGAGCACCTCCAACAGTAATCCTCAAAACAACAGCACAAATAACATGAGCTATAAGAATGTACCCCTCAATTACGAGGGTATTATCCATTACATTGAGTAGGTAGAACCTCGTGTATCCATGATACATGTCAAAGCTAAAGACCCTCAATGTGCTATTACTACACGATGAGCCTGCATCACTGTTCCTACAGCCTCCGCACCTGCCCAATTGACTCCTATAAGCTCTCAGTACAACATCCTCGATCACTGAAGAAAGACCCCTGCTCATATATCCATTTTGGATTTGCTTAAGTCTTCTCTGGTACATCAAGAAATCCTCAATAGAGCACTGCAAGAAACCCATGTGCCAAATGATATCGACCCCACACAATTCCAAGCATTGGTGGGACACTTGGCTTTGTCTCATCACCTGCACTTTAGCCAAAACAATATGCCAAACATTGATGTCAATCATAATCACCCCTTACATATCAAAGTTGTGGTTGCTCGCCATAAAATAAAAAGAGTCCTGGTAGATAATGGTTATGCCCTCAATTTGTGTACTTTTAAATTCATAAAATAGGTGGGGTATACTCAAGTAGACTTAAGTAACCAGGTCATCACAATCAAAGCCTATGATAATGCATAAAGGAATTCAGAAGGGATTATCAATCTCCCTGTCTAGGTGGGACCTGTGGTTCAATACATTACTTGTCATGTCCTTGATCTAGACTTGCCATATAATCTCCTCCTCGCCCGTCTATGGCTCCATGCTATGCAAGCCATCCCCTCCACATACCATCAGTGCCTGAAATTCCCAGTCAATGGACAAGAGGTCACCATCTATGCTGATCCCCAACCATTTGAATATTGCCGCGCTTTAGAAGCGTCATTTCCCCATTTACATTATTGTCCTGGGGTTGAAATGGGGGAATCCTAGTCATCATCCGCTAATCCACCCTCCACGATGATAACCACTCCATCCTCCACCACTAATCCTACAGTCACCAAAGTCTAGATCATTGAAAAAGGGTGTGGTGAGTACGAAATGCATACTTCTCTCAATGTAGCAACCATGCTGCCATCACCGCACGATTATGGTCAACCTTCGCATGCTACCCCGAAGGAAGACAAGACTATCACCTTCAGTGGTAAAAACATCCCTACCACCATTTTCAGGTCCCCAAGTGTCAAGATAGATGCACCAGAAGAAGACATAAGCCAATGGGTCTACCGAGAAGAGCCTGAACCAGAAACTCCTCTAAAGGAATATTTTCATGAAAAGTACCCCTGATCGACAAAGTTCATGTAAAAACATAACTATCAAGGTAGGGGCCTAGGTAAAGAAGAGAAAGGGCGGTTGCAACCCATTGATACTTCACAGCTACCAAAGAACATAGGCATTGGGTATGACAAAAAGCAGAAAGGCCCTGAAACATCGTCTAATACTTCCAATAGTGTTTTCGTGGACAATAGCTTATTGGAGGACATACCCAAGAAGGAATCCATCATACGTGTGTACGATGACGTCGATCACGCCAATCTATCATCCATGTTTGAATGCTTATCCGTCTACACTATTAGCCTATCCCTTTGTCACCCTGAGCTTATTGATTGGGACCTCTGTAATAGCACACCTATCAGTATGTCTGCGGATACGTATGTCAACCTTATGGGATTGGGGGAGGATGAACACTCCAGTCGCAAAAATAAGAATAAGAAAAGTAAAAAGCAATCATCTAGTGAAAACTTCCCTAAGGCACTTCCTAACCTTGAAAAAGTAAAAATAAAGGACGCATCTGATGGTGAAAACCTCGAAGAGGTGCTGGAAGATGGAGATGTTCATCTTCCCCTTATGGGAACTCAGTTATCTGCTCGATCATCTATTCTAATTGAAGAAACTTAAGAAGTTAATTTGGGAACTACTGAAAGTCCTAAAATCACCTATGTGGCTAATTCACTCTCAGAGCAAGAGTATCCGATCATCGTGCAACTACTCCAAGAAGGAATCATTAACTTTGCTTGGTCATACTCAGACATGCCAGGCTTAGACCCTGCTTTAGAAGTTCATCACTTAGACATTCGCCTAGATGCCAAGCCTGTCAAACAAAAGCTCTGCAAGATGCATCCACAGGTTGCATTATTGGTCAAGAAGGAATTGGAGAAGTTACTAGAGGTGGATTTTATCAGACCGATTGACTACACTGAGTGGATCTCCAATATAGTTCCAGTAGCCAAACCAAATAGAGACATTCGGGTCTGCACGGACTTTAGGGATCTTAACAAAGCTTGCCCAAAAGACGATTTCCCTCTGCCTAACATTGACATGTTGGTCGACCTAACAGAAGGACATGAGATGTTATCCCTTATGGATGGCTTCTCTGGTTATAATCAGATTCGAATCACACCTAAAGACCAACACAAGACCACCTTCACAACTCCTTGGGGCACTTTTTGTTACAATGTTATGCCCTTTGGTCTCAAAAATGCGGGGGAAACATATCAAAGGGCAATGACGGTCATCTTCCATGACCTCATACATATCATCATGGAAGATTATGTCGATGACCTATTAGGGAAATCCAGAACACGAGCAGAACATCCTACCATCCTGAAAAAGATATTTGAACGGTTAGAACATTACAAGTTGCGGCTAAATCCAAAAAAGTGTGTCTTTGGGGTCACGTCAGGTAAGTTGTTGGGTTTCATAGTCTCTCATAGGGGCATTGAGGTTGATCCTACCAAGGTAAAGGCTATCCTAGACATGCCGCCTCCACACAATCTGAAACAGTTAAGAAGTCTCCAAGGGAAGATGCAGTCCATCCGTCGATTCATAGCCCAGCTAGCAGATAAGTGTCAGCCATTCACTCATCTTTTGAAGAAAGATTCCACCTTCTGATGGAACCAGAAGTGTCAGATGGGTTTTGATAAAATTAAGGAATATTTAGCTCATCCACCAATCTTGATGCCACCTATTCCGGGCAAACCCCTCCTGCTTTACATCTCTACCACTTCAGGCGCATTGGGGGCATTGTTGGCACAACATGATGAATCATCGAAAGAGAGGGTGATCTACTACATCAGTCGGACATTGGTTAGATACGAATTAAACTACTCCCCCATGGAAAAAGCCTGCCTTGCACTTGTCTTCAGCACACAGAAATTATGGCATTACATGCTTAGCCATCTAGTTAAATTAATTTCCAAAATCAATCCATTGAAGTATTTGTTATCTAGAACCACTCTGACTGGCCATATGGCCAAGTGGGTCATGCTCCTAAGTGAATTCGACATAGAATATGTGGACTACAAGGCTATTAAAGGACAGATAATCGTAGACCAGTTAGCAGAAGCTCCTTTAGTAGATACTCATCCATTGATCACATAATTCCCTAATGAAGAAGTCTTCTCCGTTGGTGAGACCCCCACGTGGACACTATATTTTGATGGATCATATACACACAATGGATTGGGGGCGGTAATTTTATTAGTTTCCCCTCAAGGTGACTACATTCCAAAGTCATTTAGGATAGCATTCCCATGTACAAACAATATGGCAGAATACGAAGCTCTCCTCACTGGCCTTAGAATTGCAAAACAGTGGCACATAACTCATTTGAAAGTCTTTGGTGATTCTTTGCTAGTCATTAGACAAGTTAATGATGAGTTCCTAACCAAGGATGATAAGTTGTTACCCTACAAGCACATGGTGGATGAATTCAAGAAATATTCCACCTTTATACAATTTGAACCGATTCCCAGGGTACGAAACAAAGCAGCTGATGCAATGGCAACTATTGGTTCCTTGCTTGACATGCCTAAAGACCAAACAGAATGTGAGTTTCTTGTAGGAAAATTTTTAATCCCAGCATATGATATCCCTGAGGCTGACATGGTGTGCGACATCATGGGTCCCACCTCCCCATGGTACCAAGACATCTACACCTACTTCCATGATAACGTTATACCCCCTGATCTTACACGTAATCAACACAAATCCTTTGTTCATTGCTCTTCCCAATACGTAATCGTTGGTGATATGCTTTATCATCGTGGGTATGATGGAATCCTCCTTAGATGTCTGAATGAGACCGAAGCCCATACCACACTAACGGAAGTACATGGCGGTGTTTGTGGAGCTCATTCAAATGGTATGGCTCTGGCCAAAAGGATCTTACGAGCTAGATATTATTGGCCTACCTTGGAACACGATGCTTGTGAGTTTGTGAAGAAGTGTCTTCCATGCCAACAACATGCAAATTTGATTCATGCCCCAGCACAAGATCTTCAGCGCCTCTTGGCACCATGGCCGTTTTCTCAATGGGGTTTCAATTTGATTGGCAAGATTTACCCACCATCATCCGATGGACATACATTCATCATTACCACCACTGAGTACTTCACCAAGTGGGTGGAAGTGATGCCTCTTTCATAGATCACCAGTACTCAGATTTCCAAATTCATCCTTTACCATATTCTCTGCAGATATGGTATCCTATCCACCATCCTCTCTGATAACTGAAAAAATTTTAAAAACCAAGCCATGAAACACTTCTGCAACACCTTCCATATCCAACACTGTTGGTCAATGCCTTATTACCCCTAGGGTAATGGTCAAATAGAAGCAACCAATAAAACCCTTATCCGTATCCTCAAAAATGTTGTCAATAACAGTGGACGAGATTGGCACCTCCATATTCATCATGCCCTCTGGGCATATCGCACATCCATCCGCACCCCGAAAGGCACCACCCCCTACTCTTTAGTGTATGGTGCTGAGGCCATCTTGCCAATCAAAGTTGAACTCCCATCATTGAGGATTTCTCTGAAGAATCTTATCAGCGAAGAAGATGCTCGAGTTGCACGACTTGCACAGCTAGAATTACTAGATGAACAAAGAATAAAAGCCTATGATCATCTCCAAGCATACCAAAATCACCTCAAACGTAGTTACAATAAGAAGGTTGTCCTCGAAAATTCCAGGTGGGCAACCTTGTTCTTAAGGAGAACTAGCGCACTCAGCAAGACCAAGACAAGAAAGGAAAATTTGAGGCAAATTGGTTGGGACCCTATATTATAACCGCTAAATATGGATTCGGGGCATACAGGTTGACTACTCCTGAAGGAGAACCCCTTGACGAACTCATCAATATCATGCATCTAAAGAAGTTCTACACTTAAATCCACTCGGTAACCCCACCTTGTCAAAAAGTCAAAAAAGTCAAAAAAATAATTAAAAAAATAAAAAATAAAATAAAATAAAATAAAATAAAATAAAATAGTAAAGAGAAATAAGTTCATCCTATGGTGAAAACCACCTCTTGGTGGCACCTTGGATAGCTATGGATGGTGAAAACCTGGTAATAGGCGTCATCCATAGAGGGCTTAATCATTATCTACCTGAAATCCTAGTTATTTTATGCTTTCGTCCGCACTATTGTCCTCACCCATCTCATCCTAGGCCGCTTGGAAAATTTTGATTGAGCATTGGATGACCCATCTAGCCTATCCCTCATCCTGAGCTTTTCAGTAACCCACTCTGAGCTTACGTCATTCATTCCCTTCGTTGATACGTCTGTGTCATTGTCATCCATCGTGTCGGTCTTCACCTGGATCCCATCCTGTCGTGTCCATCAGTCGAACTACATTGCCCCTGCGCTATCACGTATGCAAGGTTGATCATTTGATTCACCCCCGGGGCATTTTTCCATCATCATTGGTTACCATTTGTCTTCTTTTTGGTTTATCCATGGTCTTTTCTAGAACTACAAGGGCTCTGCGCTTTCACGTAGGTAAGGCTAATCTATGATCGGTCCCCGAGCCCCTAGGTCTGTAGGTTGTGTCAGTCTTTTGTGCTTCGTCATCAAGTTATGCCCACATCTAACCGGTTCTTAAGAAACAAAATTCCCTCGTGTTACAAGATCTTGTCCCTAGGTAACATCCTGCGTGAACTGGGTCATTCTAATTTAGCATCCATCTTTGGTCTCAAGAGGATGAATCCTTCCTAGCAGACCTCGTCAGTCCCATCCATCACCTTGATCCTATGGTAAAGGGCCTGTTGTCTTGATTGTGATCTCTTGATGCTTTTGAATTTTTTTTATCATTTGGGTTCCTCCCCATCACTTGTCAGGGTCGCCTTGGTCCACCATACCATGGCGCGCCTTGACTTGCTAACATGGGGGCATACCTTGATCGTTTGTTTTGCCTGCTGTCTTCTCACTTTTCCTTCGTACGACCCACCGAGATCTCTAAGGTCTTGTGTTACGCTGGGACAACTTTGTGTGTTTGTGGTTATCTCAATGGGATAACCTTCTTGTTTGTTGTGTTTGTTTCATGCATATAATACTCGTTCGCCTTGATCTTCCATATCAAGGTACTTAGTATCCTACGCTATAGTAAAAATCAATGCTCCAAAGATGGTAAAATCTCATTTTCACTGCATTTTCATCACTTCACATGCATCCTTCATTTCCATCGTGACCATTACCATGACTTATGATTTCGGTTGTGCAAGTACTCTCGTTCTTTTTCCTCTTGAGTCCTCTTCCTCTCAGGATATTAATGGTTCTTTTTTTTTTGGCAAATGCACTTTTCCATACACCTATCGCCTATCCGCATTCTCATAATGGTCTTTATCGACACTTAGGTGCATTATAAACATTTACCTTTCATTCCATATAAATGTCTACATCCATAAATCATAAATCATATAAACATGCATAAATCGTCCATCCACATGTGCATCTATAAATCATAAATCATATAAACATGCATAAATCGTCCATCCACATGTGTATCCATAAATCATAAATCATATAAACATGCATAAATCGTCCATCCACATGTGCATCCATAAATCATAAATCATATAAACATGGATAAATCATCCATCCACATGTACATCCATAGATCATAAATCATAGAAGCATTTACATGAATCATAATAACATACATGTGCATCCATACATCATAAACCATACATAATTATCCATTTTCATAAACAACTGTGCATCCATCATCATTATCATAATAACATACACATGCATCCATAAATCATAATCATAAAAACATAGACCATCCATCCATATAAACATGTGAATATATATAAAAACACCTCATAAATCATCCCATATAGCCGCATAAAAGAATATCATGCCTAGTGTCAATAAAGGCCATTGCATAATCAAAATAATAAACATCCTATCATAATACAATACATCTCCATCATATATCGCCTAATAAGATACAAAATCTAGAGATGCAGATCACCTATGACCTCTGGCAACACGAACAAACCATCCATCTTGTATCTGCCAAAAAATAACCAATATCCTACATCTGCCTGCTGTACTGTGAGCTACCCACATCTGATCTCTGTAGAGAATCAGGTACTGGCCCTCTATGCACTGGAGTCCCCTAGTACTCATGGGTGGGAGTCCCCTGGTAACCGCCATATGGAGATGGAGTTTTCCGGTAGTCACTGAATCCCCTAGTACATGTCCCTAATGACTAGGACGGCCTTGGTGGCTGTGGAGCCTGACTGACGTAGCGCGCTATGCGCTGTGCTAGATCTGGAACAACCTGCTCATATACCTCCTCCAATAGCTTGCCTGTTGCATGAACTCATCCCTCTGCCTAGCTATCAGTCTCGCGGCATTCCGCTCATGCCTATACCGATCTCGATCGGCACCGATAGCCTACCGCTCCTGTACCCAGGCCTCCTGAGCTAGTATCAACTGTTGTATCTGCTCTGAGCCTCTATCCCTCTCTATCTGCAATGCCTATAACTGTGTGTGTAGCTCCTGAACATCTGTCCCTGGCCCTCCCCCCTCATCCAACCCCCTCTACAACTGAACCCATGCTGCATCCCTCTCACCCTGTAATTTCTACATCCATAACTCTATAACATCCCTATCCCTCTGTGCAGCCTGTCCCCGCACCACTGTTGCATCTTTGTCCCTCTACAAGGCCTGCAATCTTAGCTCGGCTGAATCCTGTTCTCATCACAAGCTAGATGCCTACGATGTCGCTATATCTCTCTCTCTACAAAGAGATTGTACCTCTACCTCAACCACCTGCCTCTCACTCTGTGCTACCTAGACCTACACCTATAACACATCCCTTCCTACCTCCAACACCTCCACCTGTGCATGCGCCACATCTCTCTTTGTCTCCACTGTGTGCACCCTGTCCCTGAGCTCAGCTAGCTCCCTCTACATACACTCTGCATCCCCTGTCCCTTTGCTGACAACCTGCTGTGTCGCCCCCCCTCCCACCAAACCCAATCCCTCCATCTGCATCATCTAACTATGCACCTTTGCTCGCAATCTCTCCACCTCAGCCTGCATTTCTACAGCCTCATCGCAGCTCTTATTCCTCTCTCTCACCAATCTCCTCTCCTGCTCTGATACTAGTCTGACCAGCTCTATATAGTCCCTCTCACCCTGAGCAAATCGTGCCTGCCACTCATCCCTCTCTGCCTCTACCTCTTGCACTCACTGCTCGCTCCGTCGCAGTCTCTCCACTATCTCTCTCAGTACTGCCCCTAGATCCTCCCCTGTAGGTGGTGCTGCTGCTAGCGGTGCTACATCGTACACATTTGAATCAACCTCCATCTCCCGTGGATGGTACCCCTCACTCTCGGCTGATAGCTCCATCTCGTCCACATCTATCACCCCAGAAGCTCCCTACTGCGGCTATCCTCTAGTTGTCTCTTGTCCCTCTTGCCCTCCTAGGTCTTTGTCCATCTCCTCTCCGAATCCGTCTGCCTCCTGTCCTTCGGTAGTCCTGGTTGTCTTCTATCAACCCTCCTCCCCTCTGACCCCACTGGCCTCGCCCTGTGTACCCTATGTCTCTCCTCGGGCTCTCAGCCTCCTCTCCTGTCGACCCCGTCCTCAGGCCCTCGGCCTCCTCTCCACCACCTCCTCAGCCTCATCCTCTACCACTTCCTCCCCTCTAGCCCTATTGGCCTCACCCTGTGTACCCTGTGGCCCTCCTCCTCGGGCTCTTGGCCTCCTCCCTACCACCTCCTCAGCCTCAACCCCTCCCCCTTTGCTCTATCTCCTCCCTAACCCCTCTATTGTCACCTCTCATCCTCTGACCCAAATCCTTGTGCCTCCTCAATCGGCATAGCTAGTGTAATCCGATCCGGCGGATGTTGCCTGAACCACTTCTCATATTGCTTTATTGTCCCTAGATCTCGCGGCCCTTCTCGCCTGTCAGGATAGGGCCTGAACACCAATCTCTCAATATCACTCCATATGCTACGCAGATTTAGCGTGGCTCCCCATGGCCGCTCTCGTATCTATCGTGCAAATGTCACTCGGCCTGCCAGAATATCCTGTCTCACTCTGAACTGCCTTGTCACCCAATCTGGTCGATGCAACTCCACTACTCGTGGCTTGCTCCCAATCATGTAACATCGAGTAAAGAAGTAACCACTATGCAACCCCTCCTGTCTCGACCACCCTATGAATCACCGCATCATGTATGGCCTCCACACTATATCCACTGCCCGCACCTCATCAAACTGCCTCCTCCACACATCTACCTCCTGCATCTCTTGATACCACAGTATAGCCCCTGCCTCTGCTCCCCACCACCATGCTATGGGCTCCCTGTCATCATGCTCACCAACTCTCACTATAATTGGCTTGGCAACGCGGATATGCTCCCAAGCCCATACCTGTAGTAGTGTGACGTTTGTCACACTCAGCTGTCTCCTAGAACAAATCACATGTATGTCCCGATACAACTGGGCTAACATGCACATCCCCCACGCAAACTGTCCCTCCCAGCCTTCAATGATGTGCTGAATCACCTCGACCATCCTCATGTGAAGAAACCACCCACTCTGGTCCGGTAGTAGTATACCACTAATCAACCCTGCCAGGTACAATGATAATACCGGTACCCTACACGACACCATCCTATCCACATCCAACTGACCCCGCTACACCGGTAGCTCGTCACTACCAAAAATAATGCACACAGACTCATCCAGCGCCTCATCCTCTTACCAACACTTGCTAATTGGGAGCCCTGATATTGGGAGCCTCAAAATCCACCATACATCCTCTAGTGTCACCATCATCTCCCTTGTCAGTAGGTGAAAGGTCGACGTCGCCGAATCCCACCACTCTATCAATGTTGTCAGCATGGTCCCATGGGCCTTGATCGTCGGATATGTCAGCATATGCAGTAGTCCTACCTCTGCTAGTCTCTGGTGATCCTCCCTAGTCAACCTCGATATGCATCTCCTCAACACCTCTGATCGTCTTTCTCGTACCCGCAAAATTCCTATTTTCTGCACACACACAATACAATTTTTATCATTTTCATTCTTTTTCCCCCTCGTCATTCTCCAATTTCCCATCCCTATCATTATTTCCCCCCTTTGTTGCCCTGTCCCCCCATCCTTCACCCTCGGCGGTCCCACCCTATGGTAGCCCTGCCCGCGGCTGCGAACTCGCCTCCGCGGCGGCGGACCCGTCCGCCTGTGGCGGCGGACCCGCCTCAGCGGCGGTAGACCCATCCATCCCTGCGGCGGCGAACCCATCCACCCGCTGTGGGGACCTGCCTCCACGGTGGCGAACCTGTCCGCCTGCGGTGGTGGACCCATCCGCCTGTGGTGGCAGACCCGTCCACCCGCGGCGGCAGACCCGTCCACATGGCGGCCACCTAATTTTCCCCCCGGTGCAAAAATCAATAAAAATAACAAACAACTTAAAAATCCGCCTTCTACCCATTTTTCATCCCGCATTCCCGGACAAAACCCACATTTATGTTTTTCCCAAACATGTGCATAAATGACTCAAAATCACAAAGTTAAGTTTTGGGCTAACCTGACATGGTACGACACAGTGGGTAAAAAATATCTGCCTCTCGTCCGCACAGTGGATGATGTTACTGTCATACTCCGACATCGTGTCTGCTCTCTCTCACCTCCTCTTCTTCCTCTCCTCCTTCTCCACACTTGCCAGCTGTCACAATGAGTAAAAGGTAATTCTACAATTACCTTTTATCCCATTTTCCCTTTCTCTTGCCTTTTCAAATAAAGGGTCTTTTTTTTTTTTTGCCCCCTTTTTTACCACAAATTCCTCCAACTAATTCAGCCAGCCTCTTTCTTCCCATGGCCGCCATTCGCGCACCGTTTACCCGATTGACTCTGTTCAAACTCCATTCTTCTCATTTTTTTGTGCTCTTTCCAACGACATATACCACTCCTTACTTTGGAGAAGTTGACCAGGACCCCTTTTTCCTCCCTCGTCCCCCTTCTCGAGGGGGCATACCCTACCATTCTCTCCTAACCCATCACTCTAAGCCTACCTTCGCTGGACTGGGGCATCCTCTCCACATTCCCTCTGTTTGGGGCAGCTCGCACATATTCCCTCATACTGGGGCATCTCTTTTCTAATCTCTTCCCCTATAGAGTCATCTGTATCCTATTTTTCTTTGAAACCCTATTATCCTAATAGCATTTCAAAGAGGGGCAAAATGTAGACATCTAATTTGACCACTTCCATATGATCAAAGACGTCTCCTTATTCATCTAGCTACTTATCCCATCTGTTAATATTAATTAAACCATTTGTTTAATTAATACATTGCATCTTACATAAGGTTCATAAAGTATTTAATTTAATAAATACTTTACCCCTCTTCCTCCTCTAAATTAAATAAATACACCATTTTATTTAATTTAGTCATATTCCTCTTTTGGAATTAAAATTCTTTTTTTTTAATTCCTCTTTTCTCTCTCATTGTCACATCCCCCAACTTTTGCAAGTTGGTCTCTAATCCATCTTAATTCCTTCATCTTCTTCTAATTGACTATGGTTAGCATGTGCACACCTTTAATCATCATTAGGGTCACATCCTCCATAATCTCCCACTTGCTTCTAATAAGTCATTAGTCCATCAAATTAAGTACTTACACAACCTTAATCATATGGTTAGTCCAACCCAATCCTCTTCCCATTTATGGCATGTGTCCTTAAGTCAACCTTATTAAAGGCTTTCTCCTTTTGGGCAAGGCATTCCACTTCCCCATGTGAATTTTTAATTCACCTTTTAATCCCCCAATGCACTCAAAAGGAATTTTTAACTCCTTCACCTTTTCCCACATGTCCTCTCTTCATTCTTTATTCTTTCCCATCCCCCCATGAAGATATTTGAGGAATTTTTAATTCTCCACATGTCCTCTCACCCACATGGAGACAAGGACCTCCTTTATGAAGAGATCTTGTCCAATCCCAAGGTACTTTGTACCCCCCTCCATGTCATGTCCTATCCTTCCACTTCATGTCCACTTCACCTTTTAGGGCTATATCACATGCCACATGTCAAGATGTGAGGGGTTGTGAGTTCTCAACTCACCTTAGCCCTACATCTTGGTCATTTGTGGCTCAATCTTGGCCATCCATATCTTCTAATAATTCTCAAAATTCCTATAAATACCCCCTCTTTTCTCTCATTTTGGAGGAGATCATTTTGCTAGCCAAACTCTTGCAATTTTTTTTCTCAATCTATACTTAGCCATTTTCATGTTTTCATTCATTTCCATCCATCTTCACATCATCATGTAGTTTGCATATCTTACCATCCAAGGAGCATACACATCCAAGATCGAAGGGCCAACCAAAGGATCGATTCAAGACAAGGTATAATGTTCTATTTTTTGCTTTTTATCTTGTGTTGATTCCAACTTAGGCTATTCTTGAGGTGTAGGTTGTTTTGGTGTTTATTTGCACTCTTTTATTTGCTGCTTGTTTTCTAACGCTTACATTCGACCTATCACACCTATAAAGCTAGCCCAAAGTGTGAAGCTTAAAATTCTTTTCGTCACCCAAGAATGCCAAAAGGTGCAAGGCGAGAGGATACACACTTCAAATATAAAGAAAGTGTACTCATTTGTTTCTCTTCACCTAAGATTTTACAAATTGAAAGGGAAGTGGATATGCACAAAAAACACACACAAGAAATGTAAGCACACATTTATTTTAACCTTGAAAAGCATAATGAGCTCATTTTAAGCACCAAAATAGAAGTGTTTGATTGTTCAATTTTAACTAATATGGAAAAATGAGGATATGTGGGTTCAATTTTAACCAACTTTGAATGTTAATTTTAAACTCAATGGAAATTTAGTGGATCCTAGAACATGAAGGAAATCATCGTATAATGGGTTATAATTTCCCCATAAGTGTAAAAACACTTGTTGCAATATATAGTCAAATGATGATATGCTCCTGCAATTCAAATTTTATTGCTCAAATTTGCAAAAGTAGTTAGCTTAAAAAAACACTAGAATTCAGTGACATGTTAAAGAGCACATAAAATCAAAAATTTAAAAGACGTCAAAATTCAATCTCTATTTTGTTTACTTGTACAAAGCATTGTTGAAATCAATTACATTGTTGAATTTCATCAAATGTGTCACCATATTGAAAGTGTGTCCCTAGATTGAAAAGTAAAATGTGTTGCTCTATGCTAAACAATGACATAAATTGCATCACTATATCAAACAAGTTGCTATAATGAAATTCATGATGCGAATAAAAATCACTTCAATGTATCTATTTAAAATATGTGGTAACAAAATTAAATCACGCATCACTAAATTAATCATGCATCACTAAAATTAAACAAAAGTGCATTGTTGTATAGCAACACATCCTAGATGTGTCGCAGAATCCATCAATAGTGTCGTTGAATTTGCAAACAAAAGACAATGAGAATCTAAAGAGAAATTAGTTATATTTGACTAGTGCAACACTCCTTCTAGTGCCAAAATGTGACCAATGTCATAGTGTGAACCAAATAGACCTGATCCATACATATTTAAACCCTATTTAATTCCCTAAGAATTAATCCCAATAAAATATTCAATCTCAATAAAACTAAGAAGCCATTAAACTAACATGCTAAAAACATGAAATCTTGATAGACATCTATTTTATGACCTCAAATCTTATCCTACTGGGGGAGTTGTGTCACCTTGATGTGGAATGGTGACCCTTTCTCAATCCCTTGGATAATATGAGCCTTTCCAATCTATTTTATTGATTAAAATTGATGGAAACTGATGAAAATGATGAGAGATGAACAAAAGGTTTGATAAAAACTAGTTTAACATGATGAATGATAAGATTCTTGATGTAAATGTATACAATCTATGCTAAATGTGTAAATGATTCAAAGATGTAAGCTCTAGATTCTAAAATATGCTAAAATGGATGCAAGCTAAGTTACCATGAAAGCCATTAATTGGTACTTAAGCTAACTATGCATGAAAATCAATCTAAAATGTTATTTAAACATGAAACATGGATGCAAATGAGTGTGAGTTTCAACAACATAACTTTGCTATCAAAATATGCATCCATTTCTCTCCAAATAGTGACCTAAGAAAATGAAAAATCAATGGTTGAGATTAATTTTCTAAATCAATGGTCAATAATGAATGAAGGATGAGCACATGGATCAAGTATTCTCATCAATGGATGAGAATAAATGTTCACAAGGATAGAGAAAAGATCAAGGGTTGAGAATGATTCAAACAAACACACATTGTAACAAATTTGAAAGTTTATTACAAAGTTTTTTTGAAAGAAATCATTCCAATTTTGGATCTAAATAGTAGAATATTCCTTATGCAAGTGGATGGGGGAAATTAACAATTTAGTTAATTTAAACTAAATTTGAATGTGCTAGATAGAGAACAAAGTGATATTCATTAATTTATTTATTTTAATGAAAAGGGGAATGTAATATGATATTTAATTATTAAATAGTTTAAAGTTATTTAATTAAATAAGAGAACTTAGGGCTTTGATTAAATAATTTGTATTATTTAACTAAACAAGATGAAATTTTAGTGTGAAAGGGGATGAATTAACCCAATTAGGTCAATTATATTAATAGATGAACATGAGGAATTTGATAAATGAACTAGGTTAATTTAATCAATGAAGCAAAAAGAGGATGGTTTTAAGGACAAAATGATGTTAATATATCATATTCAAGTATGTATTATCATTCAAGACATTTTTATTTGTCTACAAAAATTAAAGAATATCATTTATCTTGTGTTCATTGCATTTCTCTTGCATTGATTGATTGTCCTTTGCATGAGATTTACAACTTGGTCTCCTATTGCTAATACTATAGTGAGACATAGTTTGAGACTCATGTCATCCCGCAATAACACACTCATTATGGATTTCGGGTTATCTATCTCTTTCACTCATAGTGTTGACACTAGTTCACTAGTTATAGACCATACCCTTGACCACTCTTTATCTTCAAGTAGTATGAAAAGTGTTGAAACAATGGTTTCTAGTATCCCTCAAGAACACATAATCCAAATCCATGAAGAATTATCACACCTACAAAACCAAGTGAAAACTAAAAAACATTCCCAACACTGGTATTCCTACCATAGATAATATCTAGACTAAATGATTGAAAGTGAAAAAGGAATAAAGATTGCACGTAGCTTAGCTCAGAATTTTGGAAACATCTTAACCCAATGACTAGTTGTGCTAAAATTTGAAAAATGCTCAAATTCAAGGAGGAACTCAAATTCCTCCTCCAATACCAACCCTCAAGTTAGCACAATGATGCAACCTACTAGTAATGTCATTCCTACGTTGGGTATTTCCACTTGTAATCCTTATACCTTTGTGGCATCTCATGTCATATATCTTGTACCACTTTACCTCCCATAAGTGTTCAATTCATTTCCCATTCAAAAACATATATACCTCCATCTCAAAACGCAAACAAGGATGCCATCCTTAATGTACTTTTACAAAAAGTTTCATTCCTTCAAAAACAAATTTCACCATAAATCAAAATCAAAATGGCCAACCTTCATACTATGTCAAAAGCAATCCCTTATGCTTGGAGATATTAAGAACATTGATACCATAAGGTATAGAGATTCATAGGTTTGAGAAATATGGAGGGAAAGTAGATCCTTCTAACCATGTTTCCGCTTACACTTCCTTATGTCATGATTTTGTCCTTGAAGATAAGCTCTTGGCGAAGCTTTTCCCTAGGTCCTTGAAAGATATGACTTTAGAATGGTTTTCCTCGTAATTGAATAGCTTAATTTGTTCATTAAATGAACTTTTTGAGGCCGTTATCAACCATTTCCATGTGCACATGAATCCTAATATGGCATTCGATAATTTGATGAGATGTAATAAAAAGGATGATGAAAAGGTTATTGACTTCATTTCACACTACCGATTGATTTATTCCCAAATTGATGTAAATATTTTCAATCCTCACCTTCAATGAATATTTGTTGAGAACTTAAAAACTAAGATACAAGATAATATTGGCATGATGAATTTTTCTTCCTCCATACACTTTTGTACTGCCCTTCATGATTATCAAAACTTTCTTAGTAATCATGAAACAAAACCCAAAACCTACCTCTAGTCATCATGAAAAGTCTAAATACAAAAATCAAAACAATTAACAACCTTTTAGCAAAAAAAATAAAGGTTTTATGGAACTAAATACCTCTCAACCAACCCAACATGTTGATACCAAAGTGGCTACTATAAAGAAAAAAAATCCTTTTACATTTGGGGATTTAACTAGACAATTTAATCCCTTACCTGATACTCTCCATAACACCATGTTACAACTTCTAGAAAATAATTTGATTTCCTTACCCCACATTAAAACTCTTGATACTAATAAGCCATTACCTCCAAACTTTACATCAAATTCTTATTGTTATTTTCAGTGTCAAAATGGACATGATACAAAACATTGTAAGCATCTTAAGCACTGTGCAAGACCTCATTGATTCCAATCGTATTCAAATTGGAGGTGTCAATGATGAAGGTAATAAGTCCATTTCCCCTCCAAACCAAAACTTGTGAGTCTTTACCAACCCATGCCAAATCATAATATCTCATTTGTCAAAGCTAGTGAAACTAAGAAGAATGATGTGATGAATGATGACATAGATGATGACAACATGGATACTAATGAACAAATTCTTATGGATAGTATGGTTATATTGATCAAAATTTAATCTCGTAAGGGCTGAATGAAAATGCCTCTTGATATCAATTTCTCACAAAAATAAATACTTAAACATGCACCCAATGTTCCTCTTTACATAGCCAGTTGAATCAATGACAAGCCCACTAATGGGATATTAATTGATCCCATATGTGGAGAGAATGTGATCATTGAAGAATTCATACTTGTGCATGAAAACTATCAAGATAGATATGATCAACCGAAAGCATGGATAAAAATGCATAATGGTTTTTCTTGTCCTACGATTGGTTCGATCATCCTTCTTTTAAAAGTGGGACTGAAACAATTAGATGTCTCATTATCCATCATCCTAATGTTGGATCAATTCTATGCGAAGCTTGGTTACTCTTGGCTATGCTCCATGGAAGCTATCCCATTAGTTGTGCATAAATTTTAAATTTTCCCTTTAACAAAGAAATTTTTACTATGCACCATAATGGCTTTAATCATGTGTCTCCCTATGGGAACTTTTCATTAGATTTATTTTGGCTCGAGCCTATTGAACCTATTAAGTCTTGTGAAGATATTTTTTTCAAATCCTACCAAAAGTTTATGGAAAAATGCAAAGTAGAACTATCCCTTCGAAACATGCCTCAGCCCATGATTGAGCCTCCTATCCTTGACAAAACCATAATAGAACCAAAAACCATTCCAAATAACCAAGACCAACCCAAGATAGATCCTTTGCTTGTCTCTTAAAAAAGGCCAAGAGACAACCTCAACAATTTTGTTGTGCCTCCTAAGATAAAAAAAATTACAAAGCTAAAGAGAAAATGGTTGAACAACCTACCATGGTTCCTTCTATTCCTCCTTTAAGGGAAGAAAAGAAACCTATGGTTGATAAACCCATTCCTACACAAAACAACTTGAAAATGGTACCAAAAGAAATAGAAATTCTAGAGAACATAGGTGTAGACATTGTGCTATTGCTCAAAGGTTAAATAAAGAGAACAACAAAGAAAATCAACATCAAAAATTAAGTGAAGCAATACAAGAGGATTCTAAAATTGATGATGAAGTGCAGAATGAGTTGAATACATTATTTTCCTCTACTATGAAGTTTAAATGACAATTCTCGTAAGATGAGTGTTGAATTTGGTGCTTCTCTTAGTTCCACACTTGCTATTTTCCCTTTGGCTTTTTTTTCACCTTTTGTATATGATGAACGAGACTGAGATGCAAGTGATCTACTATAGGTTAACTTGCATGTGCCTTACTAGTCTTTTGCATTGTCTTATTTTTCATGTTCTTTGTGTGATTGAATGTGTGTAATGTGATCCCTTGTACTATTCTATTTGATGTATCTCTCTCTTTGTGACATTCCTCTATTTGTAGCTATATTCTTCTCTATGTCGTATACATTTTTTTGATGAATAGGAATTATATATATTAATTATAAAGATATAAATACATATTCACAAAAAAATGGTGGGTGGTAAGAAGGCACACCCCGTAACATTTTATCTTTTCTTTTTCTTGTTTTTTCTTTTTGGGGATGACACAAGGTGTCAAAACATTTAGATCTCTTTCATGTTGACCCAAAAGTTTTTCTTTTTTCTTCTCTCTTTATTTCATTCTTCCTATTCCATGAGTATGTAGGGAATGATGAATTTTTTAAGATCTCTAAAAACATTGTAGCAAAGACATACTAACCCCAAATCTGTGGATCCTTTAGGTATTATTTTGGGATTTCGTTTTGGAGGCAACCCATTTTCATGAAGTAGCTTAATTTGGAAACATATTACTTGGCATAGGGCTTTCCAAATAAGCTCTCATGTCCTCTTTATTGTTATAATTTATCATTTTCTACTTTAAATTAATTACTCACAACATGGTCTTTAGCAATTTCTTTAAAGTGGGGACATACATTGACATTATTCTTTTACATTTTACAACTCATGTTTCACTATATGATCTTAATTCATGTGATGTTTCTTTCTCTTTGTGGTGACATTGTGTGTCATTTCCTTCAAGAGAATGATCTCTCTTAGCATATTATATTCCTCTTAGTGGCTTGATGTGACACACTACATCCCCTAAGTTGTGAATCTTCTATTCTTTGATTTGTTCTCTCTTGGATACATTCAACACAATGTTCCCTAAGTTAATACCTTACATGAACTAAGAAAAAATCCTTTGAATGTACCTTACACTATTTTTCATTTATAATAGTTGTTATATGGCCACCTTGCATAACATACTTTGCTTTCCTATATAGCCATCTTCTTTGTTCATGGGTGTTAGCATACAAATTTTTGCTTTCCTCATGAATCTCAATGTTTGTGTTGTGTGGTACCTAATCGAAGTTATTAGGAGGTATAGCTTTAGTATGGTTAGTGTATGGGAGTCAAACTTATGTATGAAATTCCTATAGCCACTTTCTTGTCTGTGTAAGCACATACTAGCTATGTGTGTATGTGTCTCTAGAGGCTCACCTAGTGGATGACCTAATGTTCCACTAGCCTGTGTGAGTGTGTGTTTGGTTTGCATAGTGGACATCATGTTCCACTTGTAAATTTTTTTGGACAAATAGCTTAGACCTAGTCTACATCATGTTGGACAAACTATTGAGGCTTGATCCACCCCTTTCCTTTTGTATTTCTTTGTTCTTTAATAACCAAGCTAATCACCAAGCTAGGGCTTGGAAAGAGTAATGAAATGAAAGACTTAATTTTTAAAACCTAGTGCAATGTAAAACTTCACTAAATGACATAGAAATGCATGTAAATTAGAACAAAAAGATGAAAGATTGATTAGAGGTGTGAAACCTAGATACCTATGGGAGATTTATTAAAGATCTAAATTTTATAAAACACTAAAATTAATGCCTGCTAGGAATCATAAACCAGTCTAGGAGATTCAATCCCAAATTAGGGATTTTGGGAAAGAACATGAATCTGGAAGAGATACGTTTTAAACACCTAAAATATAGAAACTCCACTAAACTAGGACTCATATGCTAGAAGTGGCATATCATTCTAGTTAGTCTTTTCTAGAAAATTAGGACCTAAATCTACTCTTCAATCTTCTCTTAATATTCTCAACTTGATCTTCAGGTCCAAATTGTTGAATTTTTTCTTGTAGATGTCCTTCAATGATCATGGTGTAAATGATGAGACCACTTTTTTAACTTTGAAAACATTGAAAGCTTTGTCCAAACTTTCTCTTCAATGTGTCTTCAACCTAGATCTACACATCACATACTAAAGAGAGGGAAAAAAAATGTTTTGTTAGTGAAAAGGGGTTTGTATTGGTCAAACCCTATTTTGGTAATCAAACTTTGTAATGAAATGAAGGAATGATGAATTAACAACATGCATTGTTAAAACTCAACAAACCCTAGCAATAAAGTGCTCCAATCATGTATGAAATGGATCCAATGGATGTAAATCTTGAATCTTTCTTGAATGTGATAGATATTGAGTTAAAAAATTGATTGAATAATGAAACCCTACATCACAATTGTTAGCTTAAAAAATAACATGATGCATGATGACCTTGACATGATGCTTGATGCTTGAATAATTCTCTAAAAAAATTGATACTCAACTCTTTAAGGATATTGAATGCTCTTGTAAATGCTTGAATGCTCTTATGAACTCAAATTTTCTATAAGGATCACTTGATTGCTTGCTAGGTGAAAAATGAGTGAAATAACCTTGTATTTATACTTGTTCATGCCAAATTACCAAAAATTACATTACTACAAGCTAACATCAGATCTAGGAGGATAAGATCCCACCAATAATTTGAATTAAATTTAATTTTAGGCCACATGGGACTCATATGCTAGAAGTGGCATATGAGTCCCATTAGGCTTAACTATGGGACACATTTTCCAAAACTACTTAGATTCATGTAAAATCAGTATCGAGGCCTTGAAACTTAGGTGGGATTCATATGCGCAAGGTGGTGTATGAGTTCTAGATCACTAAATCTAGGCCACACAATTTAAAAGCACCTTAATTGTGATTGAATGTTGGTTTATGTCAGGATTATACTTAGAAAGATGCATTAACTAAGGATCATGGATGCAAAATAATTCCAAATAAGGCATAAAGAATCCCAATTAATAATGAAAACCCTATATTAATGTGAGAATGTGGTACAACACTTTACAACACCTTAAATGAGGTATAGTTAAGTTTATTTAGTTCATAAGGGCTCAAGATCTAATGTGAATGTGTTAAATACATTACAACACTAAATCAAGGCAACAATATTGTTCAATTTAACGAGGGCCCAAACAAGCATGAAAAAGTAGAGGGATACTTTTTTTGTTTCCACATTTATCTCCCACTTTATTGAGAGGATGAACTTGCTTCAAACTAACACTAAACTAGAAAAACTCACATCAAGAGGGGTCCAAGTGCACCAATTCCAAAAAGATAGGATAACCATGAACAAGAGGGGTGTGAGCCCCTAGGATCAAGATCCTATGATAAACCAACATAGGCACAAAAGAACACAAATGGAAATTATATAAGGAGCACCAACAAGGCACAAGCATACACTACCAAAGAAAAAGAGAGAAAAACAAAAAAATGGGGTGGATCAAGCTTTGATTCTTTGTCCATTGTGATGTGGATTAGATCTAAGTTGTTTTTCTAAAAAATGCATGCTCACTCTAAGGTAACAGAACCCTAGGTTGTCTATTGGGTGAGTATCCAAAAGAGTGAGACACATACGCATGCAACCGATATGTGCTCACACATAGAAGCAAGTGGCTATGGGAAAGTCATGCCTTGGTTTGGCTTCTCGTACAACCAAACCAAAGTTATACCTCCTGATAAATTTGATAAGACACCACACAAAAATGAACTTCAAGCTTCATGAGGCAAGAAAGAATTTGTATGCTTGATACTCATGAACAAAAAATATGGCTCCACATGCATGCATGGTGTATTATGCAAGGTGGCTATATAACCAAAATTGAAAATTCAATGTAGAGAACGTTCAAAGGATTCTTGCTTAGTTCACGTAAGGTCCTAGCTTAGGGGACATTATGCCTAATGTCCCCAAGAGAGGACCAATTAAAGAATATAATATTCACAAATTAGGGGATGTAGTGTGTCACTTCACACCACTAAGAGGAATATAATATGCTAAGAGAGATCACACACTTGGGGGACATCACACCCAATGTCACCACAAAGCAAAAGACACATTGCATGAATTAAGAAAAATACATAATAAAACATGGAATGCAAAAGAATAATGTCAATGTATTCCCCCACTTCAAAGAAATTGTTAAACACCATGTTGTGAGAAATTATTTTAAAGTAGCCAATTATAAATGCTAACAATCAAGAGGACATGAGAGCTAACTTGGAAATCCTTATGCCAAGTCATATGTTTCCAAATAAAGCTACATCATGAAAAAGGAAAACAGGGGTTGGCCCCAAAATAAAACCCCAAACACATGAGGGATCCTTTGATTTGAGGGAAATATGTTCTTGCTACAATATTTTCTTAGAGAGCTCAAAACTATCATCGTTCCCCAAATGAACATAGAACTAGAAGAATGACACAAAGAGAAAAAAAAAAACCTTTTGGGTCAACATGGAAGAAACATGAATGTCTTGACACCTTTCATCTTCCCCAAAATGCAAACACATGACAAATGAAAAGGAAAAAGGAAAATATTTTTGGTAAACATGAAAGAGGAATGAATGTCTCATCACTTTGTTTCATCCTCAAAAGGAAAATACAAGACATGAAAAAGATAAAATATTACAACATAGAGAAGAATAGATATACAAATAGCGGAATTTCATAAAGAGAGAGAGACATCAAACAAAATAGAACAAGGAGTCACATTATGCACATGCAATTACACAAAGAACATGTAAAAAAAAGAAAGAAAAATACTAGTTAGGCACATGTGATTCAACCTATTAGTACATCATCCACATCCAAATTGTGTTCATTATATACAAAAGATGGAAAACTAGCCAAAGGGAAAATAACAAATGTCAAATCAGGACCATCACCAAGTTCAACACTCTTCCTAGGAGAATTATTGTTTAAGCTCATAGAAGAGGAAAAAAATGTATTCAATACATTATGCACCTCTTCATCAATTTTTTCAAACTCCTCATCATCGTAGATAAATTAATCATGAAATGAGGTCTAACGATAATGTCCAAAGAAGTGTTTGGCTCTTATTGCGAGTGCAGTATAGCATCTTTTTGTTCTGGCATGGTAGACTCATCGTACATTGCTTTAGTAAGGTTTGGATCTTGATTTTCTTTGTATGATTCTTCATTAACCCTTCGAGCAAGGGCACAACATCTATGCCTGCGATCTTTAGCACTTCTATTTATATTATTACAACTTTCAAGTTGTGTTTGTGTAGGAGGGGGTTTATCAACCATAGGTTACTTTTCTTCCCTAAGGGGAGGAATGGAAGGAACCATGGAAGGTTGTTCAACCACTCTTTCTTTAACTTTTTAAACATGTTTTATCATAGGAGATGTGATAGGATTGTTTTCATTATATCTTGGTCTTTTGTAGGAAATAGGCAAAGGATTTGTCTTAGGTTGATCTTGGTTGTTTGGAGTTTCTTTAGGTTCAATCATGTTTTGTCAATGATGGTAGGTTTGGTCAGAAGTAGAGGCATGTTTGCAAGGGATGTTTTTGCTAAAAATTTCTCCTTTAAATTTTGATAGGATTTGAAAAAGAATTCTTCTCAAGGTTTAATAGGTTCCATAGGCTCAGGAGAAAATAAATCTAATAAAAAGTTTCCACAGTCCGAAGACAAAGGGTTAAAGCCACTATGATGCACAAAAAATATTTCATTGTCAAAAGGAAAATTTAAGCATTTATGCATGACCAACAGGATGAATTCCATGGAGCATAGCTATGGGTGACCAAGCTTCACATGGAATTGGTTTGATGTTGAGATGATGCAAAATGAGAATCTATTATTAATTTTTTTGGTCCTAATTGTAAAGGAAGGGTGATTGAACCCATCTTAGGGAAAGCAAAAATGTTATGCATCTTTATCCATGCTTTCAGTTTATCATATGTTTCTTGATAGAGCTCATGCACAAGTAGGAATTCCTCAGTGATCACGTTCTGTCCATAGATAGGATCAATTAATATCCCATTAGTGGAATTATCATAGATTCAATTGAATACATAGAGAGGACCATTAGGTGCATTTATAATGATGTATTTAGATGAGAAAGCAATGTCAAGAGTATTTTTAGTTTGGCCTTTATGAGGGTGAGTTTTAATCAACACAATCAAACATTTTTATATATCATCCATGGGAACTTTTTCAATGGTATCCATGGGACTGTTGAATTGTATCCATGTTCTCATCATCTATGTCAACATTCATCACATCATTATTTGGAGTTTCACTAGCTTTGACAAATTAAATATTATGTTTAGGCATAGGTTCAGTAAAGATTGGAAAGTTTCTATTAGGAGGGGAAATAACCTTATATCATTGAAGGGTATCAGGTAGGGGAGTGAATTGCCTTTTCGGGTCCATGTAGTTAAAGGGTATCATCACTTTTACATAAGCTACTTGGGTATCAACATGTTGAGTTATTTTTTGAGGGGAATTTCATTGAAGGAGACCTTTATTTTTTTTTCCTAAAGGTTGATAATTTTTGTGGTTTGCGGAATCGGACTTCTTCATTCGGCTAGAGGTGGATTTTGCATCATGACTACTAACCAAGTTTTGATAATCATGCAGGGCAGGGCAGTGCATAAGTGCATGAAGGATGGGAATTTCATCATGGTAAGCTTATCTTGTATCTTACTTTGCAAATTATCTATGAACATATTTTGAAGGTGAGGGTCAAGAACCTTTACATCGATTTGGGCATAAAGCAATTGATAACGTGAAATAAAGTTGATAATCTTTTCATCTTCTTTTTGCTTGCATCTCATCAAATCTACTAGTATGGTCATCTTAGGAGTCATATGCACTTGGAAATGGTTTATAAAGGCCTCAAAAAGTTCATTCAATGAATGAATTGAGTTATTCGATAATGAAGAAAACTATTCTAAGGAAGTATCCTTCAAGGATCTAGGGAAAAGCTTAGCTAAGAGTTTATCCCCAAGAATAAAGTCACTACATAAGGGGGTATAAGCAGAAACATGGTTAGAAGGATCTCCCTTCCCCACATATTTCTTGAATCTACGCACCTATATACCTTGTGGCATTGGTGTTCTCATTATCTCCAAGGACAAGGGATTGTTTTTCACATAATATGTAGGTGGGCCATTTTGATTTTGGTTTATGGTGGAAACTTGCTTTTGAAGGGATGAAATGTTTTGTAAAAGGTGGTTTATGAGAGGATCATTGTTTTCATTTTGAGATGGAGGTGAATAAGGTGGAGGTGTGTATATTTTCGAGGGACAAGTGAATGGAATTCTTACAGGAGGTAAAGTCATAGGAGATATGATGTTGGATGCCACAAAGGTACTAGTGATGCTAGCATAAACACCCAAGGAAGGAATCACATTACTAGTCAATTGCATTGTTGTTGTAGCTTGAGGGTTGGTATAGGTAGGAATAGAGTAAATTATTGTGAGAGGATGGATTTTAGTTCATCCTTGTCTTGTAAAATTGTTCGAAGGTAAGGCACAACTAGAAGTTGAGGTAAGATGTTTTTTGAAAGTATAAACTATGTTTCACACAAGGTAAACTTTGTATTCACTTTCAAGCATTCAATGAATGTTATCTATGGTAGGGATAGCAATGGTTGAAATATTCTCAGTACTTATTTGATTTTGTAGGTTTACTAGGTCTTCATGGATTAGGATTATGTTTTCTTGTGGAATACTAGCAACCATTGTTTTAGCATGCATTACACTATTTGAAGGAAAAGATTTGTTAAGGGTATGGTCCATACCTAGTGAACTAGTGCTAACACTAGTAGTGAAACAACTAGATAACCCAATATCCACAATGATTATGCAATCGCAGGATGATATGAGTCTTGCAATTTATCTCACTATAGTATTAGCAATAGGATACCAAGTAGAAAATATCATAAAAGGGACAATCAAGGAAATGTAAGATTTGATGAAGCTAAGATAAATACAATGAAATGAATGTAAGAGAAGCTATGTAAACTAGAATAAAAAACTAACAATAGAAAACTAAAACATATAAAAAGATAATTTAATGTTGTAAAATGTAGTTTAAAATCTAAAATGGGACTAAATCACCTACAGGGGCATATGAGTCCCAAATAGGGTTTTTCAGAGATTTGAATGTTGAATAACAGTCATTACAAAATACCCAAAAATTAGGAAAATCTCTTGTACTGGGACTAAACTTCCTAGACAGGCGTATGAGTCCTAATTTAACGTTTTTGCACATATTTTAAAAAATTCTAAGTGAAAGCTATGCTTTCTAGTTTGTATGATGTCTAAACTAAGTGCAAATGAATATTTCAGATGATTTTCAATGAAACAAGATGCGATGATGCAATCTGTACACACTTTCACTAATGCAAGATTTAAAAACCCTAGAATGCCAAATAACTAATGCAAATCCTAATGTAATGTTAATGAACTATATCTAGGATGATAATATACTCCAAATAAGAATTAAGATGTTCTAAATGTAGGTTCACCAAAATGAAACATTGAAAAATGGGAAGAGGGTTTCTATCCTTAGAGAGAGAGGGTTCCTCCTATTTCATCATCTTGTTGCACTCAAGGAAACCTTAGAGATCTCAATCCAATGTAGAGAGGGAGAAAGAGATCTTCCAATAGGGTTGTCCTAGGGTATGATAAATGATGAAAGAGGGGTTCACCACCAATCTAGGGCTTGGAAAGACTAATGAAATAAAATACTTAATGTTTAAAACCTAGTGCAAAAAAACTTCATTAAATGACCTAAAAATGCATGTAAATTAGAATAGAAAGCTAAGAGATCAGAGGTGTGGACCTGGAAACTAGTGAGAGCTTTATTAAAGATCTGGAATGCTAAAAACATTGAAATTAATGCCTGCTATGACTCATATGCTAGTCTGTGTGGTTCAATCCTAGATTAGGGTTTCTAGGAAGGAATAGGAATATGGTAGAGATATGCTTGAAACACTTAAAATCTAAAAACTTCACTAAACTAGGACTCATATGCTAGAAGTGATGTATTAGTCCAATGAGGATTTTCTAGAAAATGAAGACTTGAATATGATTTTCAATCTCTTCGTAATCTTCTCAACTTGATCTTCAGGTCTAAATTCTTGAATTTTGTCTTGTATATGTCCTTCAATGATGATGTAGATGATGAGACCAATTTCATAACTTTGAACACCTTGAAAAATTTCTCTTCAATATATCTTCAACCTAGATCTACAAATTAGACACTCAAGAGAGGGAAAAATCTTATTTTGTTAGCGAAAAGGGGTTTTCCTTGGTCAAACCCTATTTTCATAATCAAACCTTGTAATGAAATGAAAGAATGATGAATGAACAACATGCATTGTTACAACTCACAAACCCTAGGAATAAAGTGATGCAAACATGTACAAAATGACTCCAATGGATGTAGATCTTGAAATGAAAACTTGCTTGAATCATGAAACCCTACATCACAATTGTTAACTAAAAAATAAACATGATGCATATGATCTTGACATGATGCTTGATGCTTGAATAATGCTCTAAAACACTTGATAATCAACTCTTGAAGGCTCTTGAATGCTCTTATAAATTATTGAATTCTCTTATGATCTTAAATTTTCTATAAGGATCACTTGATTGCTTGCTAGGTGGAAAATGATTGAAATAACCTTGTACATTTATACTTGTTTATGCCAAATTACTCAAAATTACAAAACTATAAGCTGACATCAGATCTAGGAGGATAAAATCCCACCAAGAATTTGAGTTAAATTTAATCTTGGGCCTATAGTGTAGAAAATTGTATCATCTTGAAAATAGTACAATTTCACACTTAATTTGGACCTATTTTAGCACTCTTGCATTAAATACCCCCTTAAGTCATCATTAATAGGCCCTGAATACCCTTTATTTTGGATCTCGAGGCTTATTTCGACTAAAAGCCTAACAAAATCATCAAATAAACACTTAAATTTCTAAAAACCCACCCCAAAAGTCTAAGGTCGGACTCACAGAACCTTAGGTGTATGATTTCCCCTAGGTGGGACCCATATGCCATAGGTGGCGCATGAGTCCCATTTGGGGATTTTTTAGGGTTTGAGCAGGAAATTCAACTTTTTAATTCAAATTTTTGGTTGATTTCAACTTTTGAGATCTAAATAATGGTAAATTAGGTATAAATTCCTATATAGGAAAGCTTCTAAGTCATTATTTCATCTAGGTAAGCATTTTCTAAGAGTAATTTCAAGATCCAAAAATTCAAACTCTTCAAGCATTCAAGTTTCCAAAGCAAGCAAATTTGAAGTGTTCAAGTAGTATTAAAGTGTTTTTGTAGGTCTTAAAGCTCACTTTCATTTAAGATCTAGTATTGTCAAGGGTTCATTATGGTTGTCTATGGTGAAACATGATGGATTCTAGGTTGGGGGGATGCAACTAGCCATCAAGCCAAGCCTAATGACTTGTTTTATAAGTGATTCCATCCTCCATTATCACTCTATATTCATCCTAAGTAAGGTACAAGAATTATTAGGGCTCATTTGGGGTGATTAGAGATCTCTCAAAGTGATTCATTGATCTTAATGTTTCATTCATGCATCTCATTCAAGCACATTAGAATAGGGTTGCATTGCATTTCTAATTTCCTAATCTTAGACACACTTAAGATTAGGGTTTACATTTCAATTTACATTCATGTTTAATTTTGTCTATCAAGGTTTAATTACCAAACTAGGGGTTTGACCAAGGAAAACCCCCCATAAGAAAATCAAGTCTATATTTTGTTTTGTAGGTCTTTTCATCGATTCAGATTCAAAAATCAATTTGAAAGGAAATAGAAGAGATTGGAGTGCAGATCTAAAATTTGAGTTCCAAAAAAAGTGGAATGAGAGTGATACACTAGAAGTGGCGTACGAGTCCCACTATAGCCATTTTTTCCAAATTTGAATAGTTTTAGATACCCTTTTTCTGGGAACCTATTCTAGACTAGAAACCCTGATATGGGACTGATACACTCAGACTTGCGTATGAGTCCCAATGTACCAAAATTTTAGTGTTTTTAGCATTTTAGAGCTTCATTATTGTTCAATTTAACAAGGATGGCCCAAAAATGCATGAAAAAATAGAGGGATACTTTTTCTATTGCCACAAATGACAAATCATGATTCAATGTTTTAGGTTGTGTGTTCTAGATCTAGTGATCTAGAACTGATATGCCACCTTGGGCATATGGTTCCCAACTAGATCTCACCTGGGCCTGATTTTGAACATTGCATTGAACTTGAAAATTCTTGGAGTTTTTGTCCTGTGTTTAAAACAACGAGACACATACACCTATGCTAGCATATGAGTCTCACTTTAATCAAGAACTATTTTAAATCAATTTCTTGGTAGGATTTTAGTATCCTAGATTTGATGTTGGCTTGCAGTGTTGTAATTTTGGGAAATTTGGCATGAAAAAGTATAACTACAAGGTTATTTAACATATTTTATCCTAGCAAGTTTACGAGTCATCTAGCCATTATCATAAGCAAGTTTAATCTAGCAATTCAAGAGTTTACAAGAGAATTCAGGAGCAAATTATGAAGCATTCGGAGTTACATTCAAGATTCAAGGATCATTTCAAAGTATTCATACATCATGTGTGTTTTTGAGCTAACATTTGTCAAGATCCACATCCATTAGAGCCATTTCACACAAGTTTTCAACCTTTATTTCAAGGGTTTGGTGAGTTGCAACATTGCAAATTGTTCATTCATCATTCCTTCATTCTATTTCATTTCATTTCAAGGTTTGATTACCAAAATGGGGTTTGACAAAGGAAAACCCATATTCCGTAACAAAATAGCATTTTCCCCTCTTCATGTGTGATTACAGATCTAGGTTATTTGGAGCTTGAAGATCCTTTGAAGATGAAGTTATAAGATTGAAGAAAGTTGTCATCTTCATAGAAACTTGCTTATAGATCTTAATTTAGACTTTTCAGATTTGGAGATCGAACAAAATGAAAGCTAGAGAAGATTACTTGAGGCTACATTAGTTTCAGCCAAACCCTAATACTAGGACTAAGTCATCCCTCTAGGTTTATGATTCCCAGTATACCTCTTCTCACTAGGTTTTTGTAGATCCTAATTTACTAGCAAAGGGTTCCAAAATTTTCCTAGATTCTAGTAGGAGGATAAAATCATTGAGCTTGGTGTATGAATCCTATTACACTTCAAAAATTATAATTTTAGAGATATGGATCTTGTTTGGAATCCATCAGCATACTAGGTTCCTTTTTTTCTAAGTTTTGTTTATTCATCCGATTTTATGTTTTAAGTTTCTGACCTAGTTTTGTGCATAAGGGTTTGTATTTATCCTTTGAAGCTCCTTATTAATGGTGAACCCCTTGTTTAATCATAGCTAAGGAAACCACCCCTCCTTGTTGTGAATTCCTTCCCTCAATTGAGTCACTTGGTTAAATGATCATGATTTCCTAATGAACTATGAGTGAAATAGGTCCCCTTCTCTTGCCTCCATCTCCCAAAAGGTGGAACCCCTATTTCCCTTTGGTTCACTAATTAAAATTTAATAGTTGGTATATAATACTCTACACCATGCAAGATTTGGTCGAAGATTATAGTTTCCCAAGATCTAGGAACTTCATGAAAGAACAAGGGATATTATCTATGAGAGAATAAAGTTATTCTATTAAAGGATGGAAATGATAAATTATGATGATATTATTCATCAATATTGCATCAATGTTCATTTACACATGAGACCACCTGGTTAAATGGACAAAGTGATACATAGGATTATACAAGATCCCAACAAGTGTCTTAATATTATGTCATGAGATAACTAATGTTAAATGACTTAGGACACATGTATTAAAAGTAAGAAGATAATATAAGATCTAAAGATAACTAACACCTTCTAGAAAGATTCCCTCATAGGACCAAGATGTAAAATTAAAAAGTAAATAGGACACACTAATGAACTAGTTAGATGAAACACCTATTTACACCAACATGGAAAACATATGTAGAGAAAAGGAAATAACATAAAAGTGTTCCTTGATTTCTGAAAAAATTAGGGAAGTTGATGTAAGGCCTTGGTAACACTAATGCATATTTTGAGCTCAATGAATCAAAATGAACAAACAACACATCTAGAAGAATAAAATAACTATAGGAATCCAAGATAGGGAAAATCAAGATTTGGGGCCAATGCAAAGTCAAGTTCATTCTTTATGCCTCTACTCATCCAATCACACATTATATTGCATAGTTATCCCCACCTCATCTATGTAGATTCCCATTCCAACAAACTCATGTTGATCATACATTTGGTACTTCTACTTATGCATCCATTCCCAAATGTTATTATCCTCTTTAATTTAACCATTCCCATGTACTTTTTTGAACACAATGATCTACTAAGAGGGGGTGAACTAGTAGAACTAAAACTTTGGACTTCAAAATCTTTGTTCAGATTACTTTCTTAGCCACATAACATGCATATACTAATGTCAAGAGACATAAACATGAATACACACAAAAACATCACATACCACATATGTATGTGGAAAACCTGATATGGGAAAAATCATGGTGACTAAGGTTGCTTGAGTCTACTACTCAAATCTAGCATCACAATCCAAATCTTTGTTACAATGTTTTAGGGCTACAATCCATGGATGCTACATACCCTAGTTTAGGATCTACAACTCTAAGGAGATTACTATCCCCTAAGATGAGCTACAACTCAGTACATTGAGGCTACAACCTCTAAAGAATTACAAGTTCATATATGCATGCATTGGTTCTACCTAACCTATAATGCATCATTACATTCAATACATTGTTGCACTTACTACAATTCACACTCTGCTATTGAAGTTGCACTCTCAGTAGCACACCCCTACTCTACACTCTCCTCTGTACATAGAACATGTAATATTCTATCTTGTTACTCTACTCTTCTTTCCCCTTCTACAATGTCTCATATATCTACACTATACACTCTCTTCTCTATCTACATTTGTTGCACACTTAATAATGCATAACTCTCTTCAGCACACTGTGCACTTACAAAAAATTTGCACACATAGGAGATACAACTACTTCAACAATTCTCAAATTATCTTCATTTTACTTAACTTCACTAATCTTCAATCTCAACCTCGAGATTCTCTGAATCGTATAGATCATCTCACATTAGATTAGGGTTTTCCTCACTTGCAAAACTTCACCAACAAGCTACCTATTCATCGAGCTACATGTCATCATCAATAATACATCTGATAAGCTTTATCAGATATAACCATACCTCTACATCGAGCTGCACAACATTTAATTCTAGTGTAGAGAATTTTCCTTCATTCTCTTCCTATCAAACCCTAAGATCGAATACACATTTAATGCATTATTCTACTCATTCAATCTGATTCAATCTCGAACTCATCTATAATCTATTTTGAACCTCCTATCAAATCAGATCTTCATTCAATTGGTTGCTTGGTGTAGCTAAACTAATTAACTCCTTCCTCTGTGTCGGTTACTAGACAAAATCCTATTCAGATAGACTAGACCATAGTAGATCTTCAAGTTTGAATGTTGTTCATTGATCTTTTCTCATGCCAAGATCCTATATTCATCTCGACACCTTTAAATCATCACCATTTGATTAGCTTTAATTTAACTATCACCATTCATCCTTATCTCATGCTAGTCACTTATCGCCATCTGATCTTTACTGCTTGATCTCCACCATTTGATCATAAGGCCATTCATCATGTCACTTTCTCACTAGGACACTTTACCAACTCTCTGCAAAACAGGTAGGTCACATCGATATGCTTGCAATGTTATCTAATCAAGCTCACAACCTACATATCATCCATGTCATCACCACCTAATTTATAACAATGATGTGAATTAGCACATCAAGTAATTGATCTTTGCAACTTGTTGGCCTTCGTCACAATTGGGTCCCACTAAATTCTTGCCTTATCGCTCCAGTGGAAGGACATCTTTTAGACTCCCATCAATACATCAAATTCAAACTGATGAGAAATCCTTTCACCAACATCATCTGATATATATTGTGCAATCTACATTGTTCCTCGCTGACCTCGTGGGTCTTGATCGGGTCCCACCAACATCTTAGCAAGGCTAGTGGGCTACTGTTATGTGTACACCTCTGATGCCACCATCCTCTCAGGTCCCACTTAGCATCACTCTGTCAAGGAGACATGCTTCATAGTCATGCTATACACTAATGTCTTTCTGATGAGATAGCCTTTGAGCTATCAGAGAGACATCAACTCCACTCTTGCCAATATGGCATTCTCACACTGATGCCATTCACTACTATAGATAAGTGGTCCTCGTGTTTTCGTGTCACTACATTTCATTATCCATTATCACTTCCTATCACGTGTCATCCTTTCATTTGCTTTCTGATTGTATCATCACCACACCTCATCCCCATCTTATCAAGTCTCACTACCACATCCACCTTACTAGGTCCCACAATCGGCATCACACTCTCCCATTGCTAAGTTGCCTAAAACTTGAACCTTAGAACTTCATGTTGGAGGTTACAAAGTTTTGAAAACCTGTGACTCGCCGACAACAAAGAGAACCTATGAAACTCCCTTTGAAATGACTAAGTCACTTCAATGAAAGAAACATCACCCAATACATCATTCCATTGTGGGGTCTGCGTGCTATCATCACATGTCCACATCATCACCACGTCATAGTTCTGTAATGCACAACAGGGATTTAGATTACCTTTTACTCAATCAAGTCATGCCATGTGTATACATTGTCATTATGGCTAGGTCCCACTCAAATTGCTTCCTCCTTATTGCTCCATTGCTAAGTCGCTAAAAAATTGAACTTTAGAACCTCATGGCGGAGGTTATGATATTATGAAAACCTGCGACTTGTTAATAGCAAAGAGAACCTCCTTCCTTCCTTCACTCCATTAGCTAAGTCACTAAGTCGGGAGGTTATGAAACTTTGGAACCTCGTGACATAGGTTAGAAAAAGTTGAAGACCCACGACATCACTAACAACACTAAGTCACTAAGTTGGAGGGTTTTGAAGCTTGAGACCCCTGGAACATAGGTTAGGAAAACTTTGAACTCCATGAATCCTTACAACTTTGACCCTAGATCAAGAGCATGAACCAATGAATGTAGACATCTCCATTGACATCACGACCTGGACAATACCTTTCTGGAAAGCTCTCAAAAAACCTACATTGAATTTGTAGCTTGTTCCCTCCTCAGTTGTATGTGAGACTCTTTGCAACTTCATGACAACATTTGCAAGATATGAAATTTAGCATCATCAACCAGCCACAAACACTTCTAGACCAGGGCCACTGCTCTCACACCCATCCACTGTCATCATGTTAATAGACTCCTTTACCTAATTTTCCCTTTTGACATCAACCAGCCACAAACACTTCTAGACCAGGGCCACTGCTCTCACACCCATCCACTGTCATCATGTTAATAGACTCCTTTACCTAATTTTCCCTTTTGACATCAATGACAACATATTCCATTAGTACTACGTATATTTTTCATGGACATAATAAATATTGAACCCATATATTTGACCCTTAAAAGTTTAAAACTAAAATTCAAAATATATTTAACTCAAGACCATTTGCTTCTTGTTAAAAGTTGACTAAATACATGTTTGTTAATTTATATATCTATGTACTTAGAGGCATTCACTTGCTTTAATTTGCAGATGTGATTTTATGTCATCATCAATTTACTATTCTAACAATTATATTGATATCATTGAAGGAACACTTCAATTGAGATACCTAAATCAATCAAAATATACTCAATAATTCTAGGGCATATGTGAAGAGTGATGTCTTTGGTCATTGACACAATTATAAAGCTAGTCCTTTGTAGGAGTTAATTTAGGATAATTTGTCTCCTTGCAATCTAGTAGCCTTCTAAGGCCATTTCTAAATACCAATAGTCTAGATAGCAAGGCAGAGAAGAGTGATTTCAACAAATCAAGAACTGATCACACATAGTCAACTAGATCATTTCTTTGTGGATAGTGATTACATCCATGTATGTAAAAATGATCCTATATTACTAGTGCAAACAAATTGACTTCATATCTCAAAACAAAGAATAAATATAATTCCATTCATTTAAATCCTAAGACACTCAAATTTTAATACATCAATAGACATTCAATATTCATCTTTCTAGTTCTATATAGAATTAACCTTGTCAATATTTATTTTTAATAAAATATTTAGTATTTCAAATTTTAAAGTTTTGATTACTTATATTACTTGATTAGTCTAGAGAACACATTTTATGAATGTAGCATGTGGTTTTGCTGGATCAAAGACCAAACGACGACGACTTTCAACGTGAGTCATGATTAATACAGTACACGATTCATTTAGTGGAGCATTCCAGAATATGCGAAAAAGTTCATTTTGAAATGTCGCATTTCTCCGCTCGCTCCCCATTCAAGCTGACACATGGGTGGGTTATGAATTAACCACGTCTTCCTCTTTTTACCCACCCAAATTGCTAACTCGACATGGCCCAATTCTCACCGTCCAGAAAACCCCAAAACATGCCATCCTCTTCTATATAACGATACAAAAAACAGAATGTGAGCATCTAAGTCGAATACGTTCAGCAATACATTCTCAGCGATATTGAAATACTTTGAGAACTACTCAAGAGTCTCGTTACTGGCAGCCATTGCTTCAATGATGTTGAAAACTGTCGTACTGCCCAACTACAGAGCAACGCAAAGAAGTTCTATGGGTAACATTT
>VDFB02281492.1:416511615-416552418 GCA_007258455.2 Sequoia sempervirens
CAATTGTTACATGATGACAAAGGTGGCCCGCTTTCCCCTACATTGTGCAAAAATCCAATTTGTTAATTTGACCCAAAAAAAAGTTTTCTAAGTACTACGAAAAATATGAATTTAATTTTGAGTAATATGAAATATGATTATTCTTTTATTCTTTTGAAATATGATTATTATACATAATGAATTTATTTTTTTAAATTTTATAAGTATATGACAATTCAAGACAAAGCACACTAATGTGACATTAAATAATAATGTAAATCTAGTAACTTAAATTTAAATAAAAAATTGATCAAATAAGTAGTTATAGATTCTTTTAATACTTTGAAATATAACATATAATATAAAAAAATTTAATGTGACAAATATACATTTTAAAATATGATTATCAGACCTAAAGAATTGTTTTGTTTTAATTATAAGTATATGGCAATTCCAGACAAAACGTACTAATGTGACATTGAAAAGTAATGTAAATCTAATAACCTAAATTTAAATAAAAAATTGATTAAATAAATTGTTATAAGTTTTTTTAATACTATGAATAATAAAATATAATAAGAAGAAAGTTTATGTGACATTACAAGACTATCCTCTCCCATTATTTTTAAGGAAAACCAAATGTGCCATAACCATATTATTTAGTATCACTATTGACTATGTTGTGGTACATACATAGTCTATATTAACTAAATCTTCATATTATGAAAAAACAATTTTAGTTAATTTATAATTTTAATGTCTTCAATAAGTAGGTCATTATATAATAACATGTCATTGAATTATCTTTTCATAGTTTTTTGGTCTTTCTATGTTTTCACTCAATGATTCTTTAATTATAAGTTTTATTTAATTGTTCATATTTTTTAATATTTATATTGTATGTAAAGACAATGGTATCATATATATATATATAAATTATTGCATATATGCATATATATTCACTTATACATATGTATGTGCATGTATATAGATATGTATGTATATGTATATATGTATGTCTATATATGTATGTGTATGTATATATGAATGTAGATGCACATACTATATGTACATATATGCACATGCATATATATTTATATATATATATACAGGTACATTCACACACATACATACATATACACATATAAAAATTTTAAAACTAAATTTTTACATAGTATCAAATCGATTGCTCCATCTCCTAATTCATTTGATTTTTATTTATTTTATCTCATATTATCCAATATTATACATTATTACATATTTGCTTTTATCATACATTTATTATGCATATTAATACACTCATCATTGCATGTTTTTTATCCACCTTGATTTTAATATTCCTATTTCTAAGCTTATTTCTATGGTTATGAAAGTAATCTTAAGAACATCCATCTCAACCCTATAATTTTAAAATTTTAATTCAAATTTTAGAATTCTTCAAACAATGGGTCTCTAAGGAATTTGAATGTAATTTTCTTGGCTCTTGTTCCTATCTAATGTTTACATAAAATGTTCTAATTTATCTTAGAAACTAAGGAACTTTTACTTTAAGTTTGACTTAATCTCCAATCCCTATTAAAATTAGCCTTATATTTATTTTACCTTGGAGGATTCAATTGAAAAGATAATGGTATAACATGCACCTTTATATGTCATTTGGCTTGTTGCCCTCCCTCTCCAAGTCCTTTGAAAAGTGGGCCAATTCGGAAAATGAGGTCGATAAGATTAGGGTGGTGGTTGGTACTATGGAGAAGAAAGAGAAGCTATAGGAGGAGGTATCTACCATGTGTAGAAATTAGAATAAAACCCTCAATTTTTTTCAAGAAATCATATACTATAGCAAGGAAAACAATAAGAACATGATGGTCACCATTTAGGTGTTCCAGTTGCAACTCTGCAATAGCCATGACAAAAGGGCTAGTGGCAACTGTCAAGAAGTTGTGCACTCAAAGAAGAAGGGTAAGAAATGGGGTAGTTCTACTTTTCCCTATACTTAGGAGGATAAACCTATATAAAAGAATCCCCTATCATTTGAATAAAAACTACAATTTCTAGCAAATGAATGGTAGGCCATTAATGGCCTCAAGTTGCTGGGAGACCAATAGATGGTCTAGTCCCTTGCTAGTTCTCCCTTGTGTTTTGATTTTTTTGATTTTTTGGTCTATATGTTGTTGCTTTATTTTAATTTTTGGGTGTCTCATCTCTCATGAGTGGTCATGTTTGGCCTCTATGATTGTTTTGCAAATGGGTATGGGCCCTTCCTGAATTTAATCTAATAAAAAAATGCACCTTTCTACGATAATAATAAATATCCTAATTTCATATTTAGCACTCAAATTAATGTTTTTGTAACCCCCTCTTCATACACTACTACAATTAAAATACCTAACTACTTTCACTATGTCTCCTAAATATGTCTCTTTTGTTATATTTTAATATCATTTTATTATTTGTACCCCATATACCAAGGGGACTACCCACACCTACATCTAAGTGAAATCTAGTCTTATGACCATACCATACATTATAATTATTCAATATATTAAAATTTGATCATTTATGAAAATATGCCATATGATAAAAATATTAGATTTAAAAGAACTTATAGATCTCAACCCCTAAACCTTTGTTATACCAAGTCTGACAATGAATCCCACTAATATTCTGTATCATAGTTTTATTATATATAGTAATGTAAATTATAATGGAAGGGTTTTAGAGACACCTAGTGAAACCTTTGGGTAGGAACATGACACTACCTAAATGTGTTCCATAATTTATTATAAGAAAATTGAGTAGGATTGTACTAAATTTGAGGAACATTGGTTTGACCATTATTTTCATTGTTAGTTACATCAAAATTGGAAGTAAGCATTCATCCATAGGAAAATAAGGGTTTGATACAATACATGATTTATGTGGTGTAGAGAAATATAACTTCATATCTTTGAGAAGACTTTCCTTGCTAAGGGGGTAAATGAAATCCTAAATCCAATTAATACGTTGGCGTAGATCAATCCTTCATTGCCTTAATATTAAAACAAAAACCAATGAGGATGTTAGGATTAGCTAGCTATGTCAAAGGAGAGCTAATATACCCTAGGTTTAGTTCCTTTTTTACAAACAAAATAGATTGAATGAATGTGATTTAATTGACCTAGTTATTACGAAGACTTAATCTAGAAAAATGAATTATTCACACAAACACAAAAATGAAATTGATGAAATAATTGTAGATATGTGAGGAGAATATAGAGGGGAATTTATGACAACAAGAAGGACCTAAAATAGGTTAAAAAGGGTGAGGACACCCTATCTATGAAATAAGGTTTTTGACAATTTGTACCCTAATCTAGAATTTTTAGGTCTACACTATACATTCATATCCTAAAATCTACGACCTTTGTATCTGAATATAAAAAAAAATAGGAAAAGAGAAAGGAAGAGGTGGCTATATAGGAGTTTTCCTTGGTAAAACCACCATTTTGAGATTTCTACCTTCACAAATAATCAATTTATTGATAGATGAGAATTTACGCTCTTAACCTTAATTGTGTCAAAGGCTATAACAAGTTATGATATGAAAAATAAATGATAGAACCCTACTCAAGTGTATTAGAGAGGATTCCTATATCAAACAATCATGAAATGTAAGATCCAACCCAAGAAAGGTAAAACCAATATGTTCAAATAGCACTTTAATTAGAGCAGCATGGAAATCAAATTCTAAAGATGAGAAATTTTTGAAAATCAAGTCATTAGGTGCTTGAAAGAAGCTAAAGCTATAAAAAATCCCTATATTACAACTTATCCTTCAATTGGAATCAAACTCCAATCATTTTGATAAACTAGATAAATATAAAAACTTGCTTGTAAATATTTAGGATAGGACATCAATTATAGGAAATCTTCACTATAATTGTGATTGCATACCTTTTTTAATAATCATTCATGTTTAAATAGAGAAATATAGGAATAAATTTAAGTGCATACTAACTAATTTAATATTTAATTTCAAGATAAATTTATTGCTAAATATAGAAATTTAATTCACATCACATAGGACAAAGGCCAACACAAACTTATGAACCAATTTATTGTGAAAGATACTTAGAATAGGGTTCCATTTCCCTTGTACATGTGTTTTTCACTCATTAAAGTGTGATCCAAAATTTTGGGGTCATTTTAATTAGGACTTATCCAAAATTTGAGTGTTTTTCAGAGTTAAAAGAGTGTAATGCTATCAAGAAGTTTATTTTTGGGTAGTTTTGACTCATTTTCTTTAGTTGGAAGGTAATGAAGGCTAGAGAGTGGTCTTGGAAGAAATTAAAATAGTGGACACAAAAGTGAGAAAGGATAGGACAGTAAATTATATCATATGAAAAAGGATTATAAAGGATTCAAAAAATTGTCAACCAAGAGAATGAAGCCCCCAACATATTAATTTGTATAACCACAATGTGAGGGACTGCATTCTACAAAACCAACTTGTCACAAATATGAAATCATTATAGAAAAATTAACAAATTAATTAGTCAATTTTTTTTTTTTGAAGGATAATGAAATTTGAGAGTAGATGTATGCTCATATGAGAGAAATGTTGGTGTCATGGTCATGTGTATATACTAAGAAAGGGAGTGTTTCTTAAAACCTTAAACCCTCATTAACCATCAAACCCTTAAATTATCATCAATAGAATGTAAACAAATGAAACATAAAAAAATTCAACACCATACACAAGAGAACACCAGATTTGCATGGAAAACCCTAATAAGTGAAAACCACAGTGAGGATTATCTCACATATATATGAATAGAAACACTGAATATAATTGGATCGCTCTTAGAAGGCTCACTGCCCAAAGGAATCGCTATCTAGAAGAAAGAAGAATAGAAGAATACTACTATATAGAAAAATTCACTATCTTAGAGAAATATAAAAAATTCACCACTACAACTCTGCACCATCTGCAACCTTCATCTCACTACCTCCAACAACTTTAAGCACACTAAAAATGTAGAAACTTTTTTCTCAATACATCTGGTAGCCTTAGGTATTTATGTTTACACTTACATCACCACACTTGATCACATTTGCATCATTTCATACTACACCACACATCACACACTTCTTCAACAATTAACTTTCTTATATATCCTCCATAACCTCAAAAACTCTCTCCATCAGCCACAATGAAAGGCATGCACCTCAAATGTGCTAATACTAAATAGGTTGGCACTAAAAACTTCCAGAGTGGAAAGAAGTGAAGGCATGCCACACCAACAATTAACTAGGACCCAAATCTAAACTGACACACTCTCACAAACAATAAACAAGCTTCACAATTAGTGCTATCATTCCACGTCAAACAAACCCTCACTAACACTAACAAGTGACCAAATACATGCCTTTCCAAGTTTGGAAATACCACACGTACCACATTGCAACATTTGACAACATCGAAGAATATTCCAACACAATCAAAATATTCAACAATAAAGCCACAACCACCTAAAATTGAAGGACACTTTCATTTTGTGTAACTAGCCATACTTCAATAGACTCACCAATCTTGTGAAACATATGGACACCAAATACTCAAGGGGAAGGTAGATACAAGAAATCTAAGCACATTCCAAAATCTATAAGAAAAGAAGTTACCTCAATGTGGAGAAATGCAAAGAAATCTCATCTATCCCAAACAACCTTCATCACATGCAACACATTGTCAAAAAAAACTTCCATTGCTACACAATCCAAACCTAAAAACTTTGGATATAGAACCTCTAAACATGTATTATCATCACACCCAAACCACACAAGTATATCTTCAACCATGAAGAAATATGGAATACAACACTGAACACACCTCTATCACATTATACACTCTTTTGTTCAAATTTTATCAAAATAACTTGGAAACAAAGTGAATCAACTACATCAACAACACCATGAAAACCTGCTCAACATATCTACAACATCCATAGTTCACCTACTCAATACCATAAACACTTCTCAACATAACCACACTAAAGGTTGACATCAAATCACAACGCTAATGCCAACATAGTGCAACAATATCCACCAATATACCTAACCATACTGGAGGTTGACATCAATGACAACACTATTGAAAACACCAACAAATCTCTAACAATATCCCCCTTTTCCATTGATGGAAACACTAGCTCTGAAAAACCATCAATTAGAAGAAGCAACTATGCAACTCCAATGCTTAGACAACTCTCCCCCTTACTAGGATATTCCTTACACTTTTACCACTTTATCAGACTTCACTCTCTCTTTCTCTTTCCTTCATTTTTCCCCCCCTTACTTGAGGAATTTTTTTATACTTCAATCTCTCTCCCCCTTTGACATTAATGGCAAAGGGTTACAATCTCTCCCTTTGACATCACTTGAAAGATTCACTTTAGGAAACATCAACACACTAATTTCTCTCTACTACTCTCTCTCTCTCCACTTACACCTCCTTGGGGGTAGAATATATTTTCTTCTTGATTGCACCAATTAAAATATACCACCACATGCTCCACTGGGAGGTAGCCTTCATTAGTCTAGGACCAAGAATGTATCTTGAAATGATCTCCTAGATAGATGCACACCCTTATGTATCTAATTGAAAGGAGGAGTAATAACCTCTAACATCTTCTAGAGATGTACTCAAATATATCTAAAAGGTGGAAATTTATTTCGCTTTCTTTCTTAGGGTTTAAGACCTAGAAAGGACAATTTTCACTAACTTTCACTCAAGAACAGACCCTTGAGATCTCAATGCAAAGGAGCAATATATCTTGCAAGAGGGATATTCTAGGGGATAAATATGATCTAATAAGGGGTTCACCACCAATTTTAGACTTGGAAAAGACAACGAAATGCAAGATGAAATGCAAAACCCCAATTGAATGCAAAGTAACACTAAATGACCTAGGAAAGTAAATGGAACAAAATAGAAAGCTATAGAAACGAAGGTGTGCACCTAGAAATATAGAAATGACTGGATAGAGGTCTAGAACATTGGAAATTATGAATTTAGTGCTGACTAGGACTCATTCACCAAGCTGAACAAGTCAATCCAAATTTTGGGAAACTATGTGGGAATAAGAATCTACCAAATGCGTATCTAAATGTGCACAAAATTGAAATTTGACTAGAACTAGGACTCATCTGCCAAAAGTGGTGAATCAGTCCAATTGGGATTTTCTAAATTTTCAAAGGTTGATCCTACTCTTCTCTATCTACTTGGTCCTTCTTGAGTGATTTTCATATCTGAATCTTTGATTTGCAACAAGTGTAGGTGATCTCTAATGTTCTCCAAGACTTGATGACAGCTTTGAGCTCTTGACAACTTTTCTTCAATCTTTCTCCTTAGGAAATCTACAACCTAGACTTGCAAATCACACACAAAGGAGAGGGAAAAATCTTGTTGGGGTAGTGGATAGTGGTTTTCCTTGGTCAAACTCGATTTTGAAAATCAATCCTTGAAAAGAAATAAACTAAGAATGGATAATGATGAGTGAAAAAATGATAATGTTACAACTCACCAAACCCTTGCAATAAAGTGCTAAAAATATGCTTGAGATGGTTGTAGTGGATGTAGATCTTGACTCTTTCTTGAATGATGCTGATCTTGAATGGAACACTTTCTTGAATCATAAACCCTACATCACAGTTATTAGTACAATACCAAACATGATGCATGAAGTCCTTGACATGATGGTTGATGCTTGATAATCTATTGGTGAATGCTCTTGAATGCAATTGAAAACACTTGTGAACTCAAATTTTATATAAGGATAAATGCTTCAATGCTTGGGGTGAAAATTAATGAAAGAACCTTGTATTTATACTCAACTATGCAAGAATTCCCAAATTAAAACACTACAAGCCGACATCAGATCTTGGAGAATAAAATCCCACTAGAAATTTGAATTAATTTTGACTTTGGGCCTCATGGGACTCATTCACCCAAGATGGAAAATGAGTCCCACTAGACTTAATTTTTGGGATAAAATTTAAAAATACCTAGAAATGTGTGAAATCAAGTTCGAGACAAAAAGATCTAGGTGGAACTCATTCATCCAAGGTGGCGAATGAGTCCTAGATCACTAAATCTGGGCCATTCAAACTTGAAACACTTGAATTATGATTGGGTAATTCAATTGGTGTTAAGATTATCCTTGAAAAGATGCAATAAATGGGGCTTGTGGATACAAAATAGGGCCAATTAAAGCATAAGAAAGCACAATTATTAATGAAAATCCTATAAAAGTGCGAAAGTGTGTTACAACACTCTAAAATAAGGCAAGATTAAAGTTAAAAAGAGGTTACTTTGGTGTAATTATTTGATAAGACCTTAGAAAAATGTGAAAGTATGTTACAACACTTCATAACACTTTAGCATGGTACCATTTAAATATATTAGTTCACAAGGGCCCAAGACCTAATGTGAATGTGTCAACCACATTACAATGGTAAATCAAGGAAACATTAGACTTGATTTCACAAGGAGGGCCCAAACAAGTGTGAAAATGTCCTTGATGAAATTTTTTGACATTCTATTTAGCCCACACTTTAGTGAGAGGATGAACTTGCTTCAAACTCAAACTAAAGTAGACAAACATGCATCAAGATGGGTCCAAGTGTGCCAATACAAATAAGATGGGATGACAATGATCAAGAGGGGTGATGAAGCCCCTAGGATCAAGATCCCATGACAAACCAACATAGGCATAGAAGAATACACATGAGAGTGATATAAAGAGAAACAACAAAGCACAAGCATGTACTATCAAAGGTGAAAAAGATAAGAAGGTAGAGATAAAAGAGTCAAGTCAAGCTTCAACCATTTGTCCATCATGATGTGGATCAAATCTAGGTTGTTTGTTAAAAAAAAATGGATACTCACTCTGAGGCAACAAAACTCCTGGCTTTTCACTAGGTGAGGAGTCTTAGAAGGTGAGACACATACACTCATGGATGGTATGCAATCATAAACACATGAAAGTGTTTGTGGGGAAAGTCATGCCTTGGTGGGGATTTTTGCTCCAACCATACCAAAGTTATAACTCTTGATAACTTTAATAAGGTGCCACAAAAATTGGTTTTCGAGCTTCATGAGACAAGAAAAACTTCATATGCTTGGAGCTCATGAACAAACAAGATGGCTCCATAGGCATGAAAGTTGTGTTATGCAAGGTGGCCATATAACTAAAAATGAAAAATGAAAAATGAAGAATGTTCAAAGGAGTCTTGCTTAGTTCATGTGAGGTCTTAACATAGGGAACATTGTGCCTAATGTCTCCAAGAGAGAACCAATCAAAGAATAGAAAATTTGCAACTTAGGAGATGCAGTGTGTCGCATCAAGCCACCAAGAGGAATGCAATATGCTAAGAGAGATCATACTCTTGAGGGACATCATACCCAATTTCATCCACAAAGTGAAAATGCATTGTATGAAATAAGAAAACTACACCATGAACCATGAAAAAGAGAAATGCAAAAGAATAATTCCAATGTATGCCCCCACTTTAAAGAAATTGCTAAACAACATGCTACGAGAAAGTACTTTAAAGTAGTAAATGACAAATGCAAACAAAGAAGAATACATGAGAAACAACCTAGAAATCCCTATGCCAAGTCATATGGCTACATCATGAAAAGAACAAGGACAAGAGAGGGGTTGCCCCCAAAATGAAAAAACCAAAAACATAAGGGATCTATGGATTTGGGGTCAATATGTTCTTGCTACAATGATTTTTAGAGAGCTAGAAACTGTTATCATTCCCCAAATACACATATAACTGGAAGAATCATACAAAGAGAGAGAAAACAAATAAAAATACTTTTGGGTCAATATGAAAGAGACATGAATGTCTCAACACTTTGTGCCATCCCCAAAAGGAAAACAAAAGACAAATGAAAAAGATAAAGGAAAAGATAAAATATTTATGACATAGAGAAGAATGCATGTACAAATAGAGGAATGCCACAAAGAGAGAGAGAGAGAACATCAAACAAAACATCATAGGGGATCACATCACACACATGCCATCATACAAAAGAAAATGAAAATGAAATAATGCAAAAGACTAGTAAGGCACATGTGAGTCAACCTAAAGGTCATTTGCTTCCCAATCTCAGCCTATATAAGAGGAAGGTGGACAAAAAACGTAAGGGACAATGATAAATGAATCACTAGGACAAGGCTATCTACTTCTTTCCCCGACTGAGTGCAAGACAAGAATGAGCCAAGGTAGGTGATGGGAAAGATCATGTAATAATCAAAATAAAATGTTCTACAACTATTACATGACAAGGGGTGGAAAAGGGTATGCTATGCAATACTTGATGGCAATCATTTCCATCAATGTGAAAGTTTTTCAACACTAATTGAAATGCATGACACTCATCAGTACTATGTCCAAGATTTTTGTGGTATCGACAATGTGAAACTTTTGTGTCTTTAGGATATAAGATTAGTTTATTTTGCATTGGTGGTAATTTTATTAGTTCTTTGTTCAAAATCAATTATACTTTCCTTTCACTTTCAGGTGGCGGACAAGGAAACTTTAGTTTTTATAAATTTTATGGTCTCTTGTGCTTGCTAGATTCACCAATTTCTTGAGTTGAAGGTTGAGGAGGAGGACCTAAGATGATCCTATCATCCTTGTCATTGTTATGAGTCATTGGTTGTTCTTTAGGAAGAAGGATATCCAAATCAGGAGGAGACTCTAAGATCACCATACCATCACTAAGAAGCCTTAGGTATTTTTAAGGAGCACTTATGTTGTGAGAGAGATCTTGATATCCTAACCCCTTTGTGTTTTCATCAGTTGGTATTTTCTCTAGTTGTTGATGAATTTCATGTTCATTTGTTGTATCAAATCCTTGTTTCCTCAAGATTATGAGTCCTTTTCCATATGTTTCTTCTAGATTTCAATGGGAGTGCTTGTTACTTTGTTATCATAAAATGGTTGAGTATTTGCTTGTTTAGAGGAAATAGGTTCACCTTTTATAGGGAACTTAGGTTCAACTTTTGTTTCGGGATGTAAGTAACCAAACATCTCAAGATGTGGTATTGTGGCGAGCTTTGGATATTTCATGGATGGATAGAAGGATGCATTAGCTTCAAGGTTATTAAGAAAATAAGTTAGGAACTTATTCATGTTGTCATCATCTTCTCCAATGATGTCAACATCACGAGGAGGGCATGCATTAGGAGTTGAGTGAGCATAAGGTCAATGTCATTAGGATAATTTCCAAAAGAACAAATTGACACATCCACTAAGGACTTTAAGGACATCTAAAGCTTGCTAAAGCACATATCCATGATGAAAATTTTAGATTATAAACTATGCAACAATGTGAAATGAAATGTTCTAAATATAATTTTGAATTTAAGGAATGTAAAAGATGAAGTAATTTAAACTAGATGCAATTCTTGGGATGAAACAAAAAATTTATAAATTGAAACAGAAAGGTAATAACAACTAAAATAAAAAAAACTAAACTTTGAATGCCATAAAATGCAGTGAAAAATATGCAAAGGGACTGGTTTTCCCAAGGTGGTAAATGAGTCCCAGTAGGGAATTTTTCAAAAAAATAAGATTTTTTCAATTGAATTATATTTTATGTTCTATATTTGAGATGCATAAGAAACTCTTTGTTTATTTTAAATGAAATTAGATGCAAAAGCACAAGCTATATAAGCTTTCACTAATGCAAGAAAAGAAACCCTAGAATGTAAATTAACTAATGCAAACTCTAATGCAGTGTCAACACAAGCAAGATCTAGGATGACGATGCACTCTAAATCATAATTATGATGTTCTAAAGTCAATTTCACCAAAATGAATGGTGGAAAATTGCTTTGCTTTCCTTCTTAGGGTTTAGGACCTAGAAAGGATAATTTTCACCAACTTTCACTCAAGAACAAACCCTTTAGATGTCAATGCAAAGGAGAAAGACATCTTGCAAGAGGATTGTTCTAGGGGCTAAATATGATCTAATAAGGGGTTCACCACGAAGTTTAGACTTGGAAAAATTAATTAAATGAAAGATGAAATAAAAAACCCTAAATGAATGTAAAAGAACACTAAATGACCTAAAAAAGTAAATGAAATAGAATAGAAAGCTACAGAAAGGAAAGTTTGCACCTAGAAATCTGGAAATGGCTAGATGGACATCCAAAACACTGGAAATTCTAACTTTAATGTTGATTGGGACTCATTCACCAAGCTGGGTGAATCAATCTAGATTTTGGGAAACTCTGCGGGAATAGGAAATTGCCAATTGGGTATCCAAATCTGCAAAAATATGAAATTTGACCTGAACTAGGACTCATTCACCAGAAGTGGTGAGTCAGTCCAATTGGGTTTTTCTAAAGATTCAAAGGCTAATCATGCTATTCTCTATCTTCTTTGTCTTTCTAGAGTGATTTTTGGATCTAAATCTCTTATTTGCAACCTATAGGTGATCTCTAATGTTGTGCAAGACTTGATGACAACTTTGACAACTTAAGAATGGATAATGATGAATGAACAAATGAAAATGTTGCAACTCACCAAACCCTTGCAATAAAGTATTGTAAATATGCTTGAGAAGGCTACAATGGATATAGATCTTGACTCTTTCTCGAATGATGATCTTGAATAGAACACTTGCTTGAATCATAAACCCTACATCACAATTGTGAGCACAATAACAAACATGATGCATGAAGTCCTTGACATGATGCTTGATGCTTGATGCTTGAATGCTACTCTAAAATTCTTGATAATCTTCCCTTGAATGCTCTTGAATACACTTGAAAACACTTGTGAACTCAACTTTGCTATAAGGATGAATACTTGAATGCTTAGAGGTATGTGCATGATCATCATGGAGAAAACATGCCCTTAAGTGGCAAAAAATTTAGAAAAATTAGAGTTAGGAAACTTGACGTAAAAAATTGAATAAGTTATCTATATTATTTCAAAAATATGTAAGAATAGAATCTATAGAAAATTGAATGTAGTTTCTAAACTACTAGGTTTATTATAAAAAAAATAAAATCTATTTGATGAAAATTTGAAATTTCAATGTAGTAGTCCTTAAATTTCAGGGAAAAAATAAGAAGTAGGTGTCTATCTGACCACCCTTAGAACCATAATAAAATGATAATATTTTTTTATAATATTTTAGATATAAGTAGAGGACTCATGTCCCGATGTGATGCATATTTTTTTTGTAATTTTTTTCCAAGTAAATAATTAATTATGAATTTTTTATTACAAATTTTAAAAAATATAAAAAACTCATGTTTGACCACCTTAACGTGGTCAAAAATTCATGAAATTCAATTTTTTTTAATCCTATAGTATAAAAAGCATAGAATGTGACACATGTTTCAAATTCAAAAAATGTTATACCATTTGAAATCTATAGATTTTTTTTCAATCAACCTATTTTTTTTTTTTTAGACTGCAGGAATCAGGTAGCACGACCCCCTATAAACTGAAGTGCGCCTGGTAAAATTTTTAACGTGACCGACGACACTGGCGCGACACGCCCTCCGGTACCACAGGACGGGGGGAGACTAGAACTCATGACCAGCAGAGCCGCAACGGAATTACTTAGCCAACCGAGCTAGGGCCCCCGCCCTTTTCAATCAACCTATCAATCAACACTTTAGTCGTAATTCAAATAGAAAATAAATAATAATACTTTATTAAATTAAAAATAAAGCTTAATTTATATTTGTGGAAACCTGAGAATCTCCTTCAAAAACCCTTTTTGTTTCAACAATTTTGGGTAAAAAAAGTCATTAGCCACATACCATACACATACCCATCATATCGCCACTTTTTTGGCCAATCATGATCTTGTGCATACCCTTAGGGTGAAATTGAGTGAAAGAACCTTGTATTTATACTCAATTATGCAAGAATTCCCAAAATTACAACACTACAAGCCAATATCAGATCTAGGAGAATAAAATCCCACCATAAATTCTAATTAATTTTGATTTTGGGCAACACGGGACTCATTCTCCCAAGGTGATGAATGAGTCCCACCAGGCTTAGTTTTTGGGACCAAATTTAAAAATGCCTAGAAGTGTGTAACATTAGGTTCAGGATAAAAAAATATCTAGGTAAGGTGGCGAATGAGTCCCAAATCACTAAATTTAGGCCATTCAAACCTAAAACACCTAAATTATGATTGGGTAATGATTGGTGTCAGGGTTATCCTCGAAAAAATGAAATAAATGAGGCTTTTGGATGTAAAATAGGGCCAATTAAAGCATAAGAAAACCAAATTATTGATGAAAAGCCTAGAAAAGTTTGAAAGTGTGTTACAACACTTTACAACACTCTAAAATAAGGAAAGATTAAAGTCAAAAGGAGGTTAATTAGGTGTAATTATTTGATAAGACCTTAGAAAAGTGTGAAAGTGTGTAACAACACTTCACAACACTTTAGCAAGGTACCATTAAAATACATTAGTTCACAAGGGCCCAGACAAGTGTGAAAATGTCCTTGATGATATTTTTTGATGCTACAATATCGTTTGGAAGAGCCTTTGTGAAAATGTCTACAACTTGATCCTTTGTAGGAACATACTCTAGCTTCATCTCATTCTTTGTAACTTTCTCTCTTAGAAAGTGATATTGGATAGAGACATGCTTTATCCTTGAATGCATTACCAAGTTTTTTGAAATATCGATAGCACTTGTATTATCACATAAGATAGAAATGGGTTCTTCATATGATAATCTAATATCCTTCAATGTCTGCTTCATCCATAACACTTATGTACAACATGATGCTTATAGAATATATTTTTCCAATAGATAATGAAATCGAATCATTTTTCTTACTCAACCAAGAAACCAACCTACTTCCAAGAAAGAAATCACCTCCACTTGTACTTCATCTATCATCTACACAACCTTCCCAAACTGCATCTATATAGGCACTCAAAGAGAAATCAGTATCCCTAGGATACCATAGACCAAAATCCAGAGTGCCCTTAAAATTTATAAATATCCTTTTCATTTACACATGTGATTCTCTAGGATCTTCTTGAAATCTTTCCATAAGAAAAATTTCCTGCGTGATATCTGATGAAGTAGTAGTAAATATAGCAATCCACCAATCATTGATCTATAAGTTTTCTTTAATTTGTCTTAGGAGATTCATCTTTTTTCTCAATTTGCAACTAATAACCATGGCCTGGTACATAGTATTTTAGAATTGTTCATTCCAAAATTCTTCAAAATTTCCTAGACATACTTTGAAAATAAAAATTCCTTTTTCTGATTGACACATTTGTAACCCAAGGAAGGAATTCATCTCCCCAAACATTGACATCTCAAACTCTTTTTGCATCTGCTCTGCAAATCTCCTACACATACCTTCATTTCCTCCAAAAATTATGACATCTACATACACAACCATAATTAGGATCTGATCTCTCTCAACCTTGAAGTAATTATTGCTATCTGTAGTACCCTTTTTGAATCCCTATTGCAACAAGTATTTATCCAATCTTGCATACTAAGCTCTAGGAGATTTTTTCAGTCCTTACAATTCCTTTTTTAATCTATAGACCATATCAACATCCTCTGATAATGAAATCCTTCTAGTTGTTCAATGTAAACCTCTTCTTCTAACTCACCATTCAAGAAGGTAGGTGTGGCATCCATATAATAAACCTTGAAGTCTTTATATGCTCTAAAAGCCAAAAAAAATTCTAATGGCTTCCATTATTTCTAATAGAGAAAAATTCTCTTCAAAATATATTACTTCCACTTGTGAGTAGCCCTTACAGACAAGTTTGGCCTTATTTCTAACAACCTTTCCATCCTCATTCAGTTTGTTCCTAAAAACCCATTTAGTTCCTATGACATTCTTATTTGTTGGTCTTGGGACCAATTGCCAACTTGTCTAATTATTGTCAATCTATCTCCACTCTTCTTCCATAGCTTGGATCCAATTCTCATCCTTGCATGCTTCAATTATTGTTTTAGGTTCTACTTCTAAAGTAAAAAATAGTTTACTCATTCCTCTTTCATAGAAACTTTTCTCCTTTTCTACACACCTTTTATCTTATCTCCTATGATTTGATCTTCAAAATTATTCTTCTGCACATACTTAGGAGTCTTAGGGATATCTTCTAGAGATTCTTCATCTTCCATTGTCATCCCTTTTTTTAATCTTCTTCTTTTTCTTCTTCACTACAAGGGGGTTGATTAGATTCATATATCCTTCTATCATTACAAAAGTTTGATGTTGTTCTTCATCTATTTTGACACTTGCACTTTCAATAATCTTCTTCAACCTTTTGTTATAGCATCTATATGCCTTGCTTTTTTTAGAGTATCCAAGGAAGATTCCTTCATCAGATCTTTCATCATAATTTCCCAAGTTTTATTCCTCTCTCTTGATATAGAATTTTCTTCCAAACAATCTAAAATATTTCATAGTAGGAGGTTTTCCATACTAAAACTCATAAGGAGTCTTGTGAATTGTTGACTCTTGCTTGTTCTCTACTAAGAATGTATAATATAGTATGAATTTCTTCTCTCCAATAGAAATTTGGTAGATTTTCTTCCATCATTATGATTCTTACCACTTCCTAAACTTTCCTATTCTTCCTCTCCATGTGTTCTCCATTTTTCTAAGGAGTCCTAGGAGCTAATAACTGTCCCCTTATTCCATGACCTTCACAAAAATTGTTAAACTCATTGGAGGTGAACTCACCACCTCTGTCAAACCTCAAGAACTTTATTTTATAATCCATTTCATTCTTAACCATAGATTTAAAGGATTTAAACTTATCTAGAGATTCTTATTTTTCTTTGATAAATGTTACCCAAGTCATTCTAGAATAATAATCTCTTAATAACATGAAATACTTGTCACCTTGAGATCTTATTTTGGAGGGTCCATATAGGTCTATATACAACAATGCCAAAGGTCGTATGGTAGAATGTTCTTTAGTTCTAACAATTTCTTTGTTTTCTTTCCAAACTGATATTCTTTGTAGATTGAATTGATAGGTTTTTTCATCCTTGCCATATCTTTCACAACATCAGTAGAACTAATCTTCATTAGGATATAAAAGTTAATGTGATCCATTATTCTATGTTGTAGATAGATTTCATTTATTTTTCAATTTTTCTCTTCAAAGGATCTTCCACCTAAAATCTACAATCACACATGAAAGAGAGAAAAATGTTGGTTGTTAGGTGAATGGGGGTTTTCCATGGCCAAACCACATTTTGGTAAATAAACCTTGAAATGAAATAGAAAAACATGAAGGAATGATGAATGAACAACTCTATGTAACAACTCACCAAACCTTATTTGAACCTTGGATTGTAGATATACAACTAGCATGAGTTGGCTTCAATGGGTGTGGATCTTGATCATTAAACTTGATTAGAAACAATCTCGTTGAATACTTGAATAGATCTTAAACTCTACAACACCATATTAGTTCAAAAAACATCCATGATGCAAGAAATATTTGACATGATAATGGAATCTTGATTGCTAGAATAATCTTATACAAATTTTCCCTTGAATACCTTGAAATGCACTTGAATTCTCCAATAATGCTCTTCTAAAAGTACTTTTGAGATAACTTGAACTTTTCCAGGTGAAACATAGTGAAATAACCTCTTATTTATACATATCTTAAGATTAATTCTTGAAATTAAAATGCCACAAGCAAACATTGAATTGTGGATTTTAAATCATTAAAGTATTGTCAAAAACATGATTGAATTTAGGTCTTAGGCCTAAGTGAGGACCTATTCACCCTATGGTGAATGGGTCCTAGGTCACTTTCCTAGGACACACATTGATCAATGCTATACCTTATGTTAATGCATTTGTGAATGCCAAGTTTTATCCCTTGAAAATTGTAATTAATTACTAGGCTTGGATTTGAATTAAACGGTCCAGTTAAGGAAATAACCTTAAATAATTAATGAATCCCTATATTAGTGTGAAAATGTAAAGGTACACATTATAACACCAAAAATAAGGAACAATTAAGTCCATTTTATTATTAATTATTCATTCCCAAATTAAGTGTGAAAAAGGAATTTACTTTTTCCTACACTACAATAGCAAAGAAATATATTGTAGTTTAAACCTTCAACAATTTCAACAATCCTCAACAATGTTCAAGATATAGAAAATATATCCTTAATTAGATCAACAACAATGAAAATTAAAAAAAAAACACATATTCATAAGATGACACTAGATTTATGTGGAAAGTCCAATGAGGAAAAAAACATGGTAAGAGTTAACTCATAATATAAAGTCTCATTGTCAAGAGGGACTTACAAACTAAGGTGCAATACCTTAGAGAAAGATACAAAAAACTTGCAAAACTTTAAAAAATACAAATCTAGGGGAAAGATACAAGGATCTAAGAATATTCACTATGTGATAGTAGCATACCAAAAGATAGAAAATTTATAATATTTTTCATCAATTCACTCTACTACTTGAGGCATTAAAGTGCATTTGATGTTTCTTGTACACACTTTAGCACTAACTCTGTCAGATATTCAATACATTCCAAAACTCACACTTCTTCACACTTGTACACTTATCCACTACTCTTGTACCTAATTTTTTTTTGCATTTAGATCAACCATAAGACCTGAAAACATCAATTAGGTCAGCTAGGAAAGAATAAAAATAATGAGTTCAACAAGTTGGCCAAAACAACCTACTATGGTACTATATTGAGGATAGAGAGGATCAAAAAAATATTATTACATCTTCCTATATGATCCAAAACAATTCACATGTTCGCACACATCAACCTACATTGACATCAAGGAAACGTGTAGATGAAATGTGAAGCACATAACTAGTCAGCCCAAAAACAAACTTCTAATTGAATTAACACAATGCAATTCCCAACAAGATAGGTTAGGACCTAAATATATCATTACACATCTTCATATGTTAGAAAAACCCTCTACACACACAACATATGTAAAAGATCAAGCCTTGTCAGCTAGATATCCAGAAATAATTACATAGAAAGTGAACTTAACACACAATGCAACACCAAAAAGATAAAAAATTAATGTGCAGATCACATAGTGATGTTCTATGAAGATCCAACAATACTTAGAGAAACTTATTTCAGACTTTCATGCCACCAAACATCAGCATAGACCAAATAGTAACAAAATAATTCATCGCAAAAGCATAAAAAAATCAATCATGAGATGTAACATTAACAAATCAACATGCAATCCAATTCAACACATGAAATTGGAATTGAGACATTGCATAGACATTGAGAACACATTCACCAAGCTGCAAGAGTAGAGACATCAATGCAAAGACATTCATATTATTTTCTAAACAAGTCATGACAACCAACAACACTACCAAACTTTGATAATTTACAAAAACCTACATCAGAGAATACTAACTTTAAATCCCAAACCACAATACCATATCTTGAATAGCAGAGGAATGCAGAGCATTCTCCCAAACAACCTTCAATGCAACTTCTAGGAACCAAACCTTTCAAAAACTTGCAAAGGCCAAAAATATCTTTTAACAACATATATTTCATCAGGAACAATAGGAGAGATAAAAAATCATACTGTAGACCATTAGGAACATCTCTCCACCATCAAAAATACTTATAATCCTAATAGATTAAATCTTTTAATCCTCATATTCATATATCATTATAAAATCAACTTTGTTGACAACAACTATGAACTATACATCTTTGATTAACATCAAGTAAGGCTCAAATGAACATCTCTTCAACCATGAACTTCAAAAACACAACCATACATCAATGTTAGCCCAAAGTAAATATTGACAACCAATTCCAAGAAAAAATTACTAAAACAGTCTCACCATGAATTGACATCAAATACATCAAACACTAACAATCTCCCTTACTTCTCCATTGTTGACAATAATCACAACCACAGATAATTCACGTAGTGTTAGAATCAACCTTTGACAATAATCTCACAAACATATGTAACAATCTCACCAAAGTGTTGACATCAATGACAACCACTGTCAACAATCTCCCACTTTGACATTGATGGAAACACACACCTTCTCACTTTCCTCCTTTGACATAAAGGATAAAGGGCCTCACACATTTGTATAAAACAATGTATACTCTAACTTCAAGGACAAAGGGCCAAAGATCTTCAATTGAAGCAACAACACATACTCCATCTTTGACCAATAACACTTCCTCTCTAAAATTTGCACAAATATTCAAACTCCCCCTTACTATTGACTCCCCTTGAGTGGTAGCACATATCAATCTAGGGGAAAACGATATGACTTTAATTTATCCAATTGGAAAGATGGACCATTTATGCATCTAGTTAAAACAAGAAGGGGAAATAACCACTAACTTATGTTAGAGATACTCAAAAGTATCCTTTGAAAGTGCCTTAGTGAAAATTTCTGCAATCTGATCCTTGTTAGGCACATACTCTAATCCAACTTCATTCTCTAGGTGATCCCACAATACTAGTTTACATTTTTTGGCCAAACTGGACAATGAACTAATTTTTTATAACCAAATCTTCACTTTCAGGCACCTATAGTGGCTAAACCGTGAGGAATTTGAAGATTATGCAAACTAGTGATTTGTGACATTTTTTTGTATATTCTAACTATATTTTTTTCAAAAATTTCGGAATTAGATTGAACTTCTTTTTTTATCTCCTTCAAAAACTAGTTTTTTTCAGTAAACACCATTTTTAAGGAGTGATGCTCACCACATAACACATAAATTTTTTTTTATTAAGGATTAAATTCTATTTTTTTTTAATTTACATTTTTAACTATGATATCTAGTGCTTCCAATTTCTTTCATAGTGTTTTATTGAATTTTTTTACTAAATCCAGTTTCAAAGTCAAATCAATTACAATTTAGACATAGGTAGACCATATAACACAACTTTTTTTGTATGTAGCAAAATTCATTTTTTTTTGTTGGATCAAGAACTTCAATATCTGGTGCACTCATATTTTTCAAATATTTTTTTTGATAATATTCTATTTTACCACATGTTTAGAATAGAAAGCTTGATTTTCGGTGAAAACCCTACATTCACAAGAAATAAAAATAAATATAATAATTAAATTAAATTTATTTAAAATTATAATTTTTGGGAAGCTTATAATAAAGACTACATACTTACAAAAAATAAATTTTAAATGAATTAATTTTTGATCACCCAAAAGGTAAATCAAAACTTGTTTTTTATGAGCATTTTGATAGGTGTAAAGGAGACTCCATTATAGATATGGTTTAAAACTAGAGGGGTTATATCCAAGGGGATTTGATATAAGGTAGTTTGATCAAACCCTCTTCAATTGGAATTATTTAAATGGAACTTTTGAACACTTAAACATTATGTTTTCTAAAGATATGTGATTTCAACAAAAAATAGAATCTCCCTAAAATTGTAAACTAGCTTTGTGGGATCACCCCTCTATAACCTTCTCTCTCCAAAAGTGATACCAAATAGAGATTTTTTTATTTCTTGAATGAATTATCAGGTTTTTGGAATATTAATTTCACTTGTATTATCACACAATGTTGGAAATGGGTTCATCATATACCATCTTTACATCCTTCAAAGTTTGCTTCATCTAAAGCACTTGAGTTTAGAAAGATGCTACAACAATATATTTCAGCCTCTATTATGGGTAAGGAAACTAAGTCTTTCTTCTTACTAAATGAAGAGACCAATATCTCTCCCAAAAAGAATGCACTTCCACTTGTAATTCTTAGGTTATCTGCACATCTTGCCCAATCAACATTGGTATAAGTAATCTAGAAGAAATTTTGATCCTCTTATACCATAAAATATAATCTAGAGTTCCCTTCAAATATCTAAAATTTCTTAGGATTAGCTTTAAATATGTCAACCAAACATACTACATGTGTAATATCAATCCTAAACCATACTGAGATATGTAAAATTTATACATAGACTTGTATAATTGATATGTACATAAAAAACATCAGCTAGATCAAATAGTAGTACATTGTCATTTGAAAACTAGTTTTGTGGATGTTCGACTTACTTGATACAATAAAGTCGCATGCAATAAACATCCTAGAAAATGTCCAAAAGACTATATGGACATATCATTCTTTCACGAGGAATGTTGATCATTCCAATGAGCCTTTATCACTTCTTTATTTTTCTTGAGCACAAACTAGAACTTTGTCACTTATAGCTTTTACTTCAAGTGTTGTAAAGACTTGAGCTCTAGGATATAACACTTTCAACACATGACCAACATATCCTCTGGTTCACAAGACTAAATTTTTCTCTATTCAGGGAAGAGAAACAAAACATTATGACTCTTCCTTAGAATAGATAACTATGAATGTGTTAGCCAACTCTTGAAACTTATCTTCATATGTAATACACAAACCTAGAGTGATACCAATAAAAACATGTGTACCTTCCTCCTCATATTTCTTACTTGCATCAAAAACTTCAACAAAGGGTCCATTCTTACATAACATATTTGTATACCAACTAATCCAATCCAATTCTTCTTTCATGTTGAATTCTTCAGCATCATGTCCTTTTCAAGGAGTTGAAAGTTCTACAAATAAAATATCCCCCTGAGATAATGCTCTATCTTAGTTTGTCTTAGCATCTTGTGTACAATGCACAAGTGTGGAATCATCCTTCCCATTTTCTTGAACTTGTTCTTCCTTCTAGATATTTTCATTAACCTTCCTTTGTTGATTAGCGTTTTCATCCTTTTCTTGAATTGGTGGATTTATAAAACCACTTTTGTAATAAATTTCTTTATGTCCCATCTTATTGGATTTGCAACACACAATGTTGTGCTTTGGAACAAGGTTGTTCCTCTTCATCTTAGATTTGTTATCGATAGCTTTATGACTAAAATTGTTGCAAGCATAGCAATATCCATTAAATTAAATAGTATTATTTTTGTGAGGCACAAATTATCTGATACTCGTGTTATCATTCCTTATTTAGATATATAATCAACAACCCTATCCCAAAAATTACAACAAAAAAAACAATAACCTTGACAAGGTTGATTGAACCTCGTAGGAGCATACTATCTTGCAAGTGGTGGACCTTTTTGTTTTCAGAGAGCATTGAATCCACCTCTTTTATTGCCATCTAGATTTGTCTTTGCATCTCCAAAGGTATTCTTCTTTGAATCTTCAATGCAAGCTTTCTAATTTTTTATCTCAACCTTTCCATCTGATTTGGAGATATCATATGAGCTATCAAGAATAGACTTTTCTCCCTTTTTAATTTTTTTATAGGATATGTGTAGGATCATCATGGAAAAAATAGGCCATTAAGTGGTGAAAAATTTAGAAAAATCAGAGTTAGGAAACTTCACGTAAAAAAATGAATAATTTATCTATATTATTTCAAAAATATGTAAAAATAGAATCTGTAGCAAACTGAATGTAGTTTCTAAACTACTAGGTTTATTAATAAAATAAAAGTCTATTTGGTGAAAATTTGAAATCTCAATGTAGTAGTACTTAAATTTCAGGGAAAAAGTAAGAAGTAGGTGTCTTTCTAATCACCCTAACCACAATAAAATGATAATATTTTTTTATAAGATTTTAGATATAAGTCTAGAGGAATCATGTCCCGATGTGATGCATATTTTTTTGAAATTTGTTTCCAAGTAAATAATTAATTATGAATTTTTTATTACAACTTTTGAAAAATATAAAAACTCGTATGTTTGACCACCTTAACTTGGTCAAAAATTCATGAAATTCAACTTGTTTTTTTAATCCTACAGTATGTGAAACATAAAATGTGACACATGTTTCAGATTCAAAAAATGTGATACCATTTGAAAGCTATAGATGTTTTTCAATCAGCCTATCAATCAAGACTTTAGTCATAATTCAAATAGAAAATGAATAATTTAATTATTTATTAAATTTAAAGTAAAGCATAATTTATATTGGTGGAAAGTTGAGAATCTCCTTTAAAAACCCTTTTTGTTTCATCAATTTTGGGTAAAAGCAAAGTCATTAGCCGCATACCCTACACATACCCATCATGTCACCACTTTTTACCCCATCATGATCCTGCACATACCTATTTTCTCTCTCTAATTCATTTCTTAGAGTGAAAATATGAAAGTCTCAAGTTTATATTGGTTTAAATGGAGGTCCAATAATGAGGGAAGGAAAAAGTTGACAATGAGGTACATGAGGAGGGTATATAATTAGTTATGGAGCTATAGTTTTAATTAAGTTAAGTATTTTTTTATGATAATTTATTAGTGGGGTATCAATGGTTGCATCTTATTGCACCAATATATGCTCACAAATAGGGGACATATTTGGAGAGATAAAGAATAATGGTCATTATTATCAATAGTTTTATCATCTTCTACCAAGATATCCTCACAAGTAGGAGATATTAGGAGAGGGACAAACATGAGTTTCATGATTATCAATGATTACTTTCTCTTGCAACAAAATATCCTCACATGTAGGAGATATATTGGGAGAGGGACTAAAATGATTATTTGAAGGATGAAGATTAGATAAAGTGATGTTTTGATTTGGTTAAACCTAGAATGGCCAGTACCCATTTATAGAGTAGCCATAGAGGCAAAGAGAGGTGGCTCACAAAATGTGAGTCAACAAAAAATAAGACTCACTACAGGTGATCCTGGAAATAAAAACACACAATCAATGATTTTAACTAGAGCATAAGGCTAGTAGCAAAAACACCAACAACAAAGAGGTAGCAATAACAAGAAAACAACTCAGGAAAAAATGGGACTTCTACAACATGAAAGAAATAGGGAAGGCAAAAACTTCTAGAACCTAATAGTCACAACCAAAGGGATGTGACTAGGAACTCAGTACCAACTACTCTCCACCTCAATAGGAGACGAGTTGACACAACCCACATGGGATCCAAACCCACCTCCACCTTAAAAGGAGAGGTATCCACCTCAAAAGGAGACAAAATCATTAGGGCCAAGAAGAAAGTAGAGACAACTTTGAAGACCACCATAAGCAACATCACCATGAAAAAAGGAGTAATCCTTGCAATAAAAATGAAGACTTCCGCATACAAAAAATGCAACTTTTCTAAAAGAGTTTCAAACACAACCCCAATGGTACGAAGACAACCACTGCCTCAAACAAGATAGCCCAAAAAATCACTAAACCCCAAACCAGCTCACCCAAAATAGTAGAGAAAAGAACAAACTTCTTTGAAATAGAGAAAAACCTTTTCCGCCACCCAAGAGGGAACATCAACCAATTCAATAGAATGCTGACAAAAAGATGGAAAGAGAGTAATCATGAGACCACCAACACAACATAACTTCAAAAAACACAAAAAAAAAAAATTTAGATAAAAGAAAAGTGAGTAGAAATACAAGATTCCCAATGCAATTAGCAACTTTCAAAACACAAACCTCCCAAAAAACTGCCACATCTCCCAAGACCACGAAGAAGAGGTGAAACCCAAGAGAAGTTTGGCTAGATCTAAGGAGATGCAAAACATGGAGAATGATGCAAAACCCATCCACTCTACCAAACCGAATATTGAAAAAACACCATGGATCAATGACCAAAAAGCAAGTAACTGAAGCAAAGCAGTGGCTCAATGAACCAAGGAGAGGAAACTCTACAACAACAATCTCTCTAGTGATGTTAATAAATGTATCAACGATTTTATTCTTTTGCATTAGGATGTTCTCATAGGTAGGAAAAAATTTTCTCAGCCAAAGGTCAATGTATATCCCTTTTAATGGCATTTTTGAAAAGATAAAATATTATTATTTCATTTTCTTTAGGGGTAATGCATTGAATTAGGTGAATTGTACCCAAACTAGCAATGCACAACAAAATATGGTTTTTTTAGAACCAACTATCAAAAATATGAACTTGATCTCAAAACATATCACAAATAGGATTTCACATAGAAAATTTGATGTCATTCTAACTGGATAGGGGCATGGGTGCCCTAGAATAGAGAGACAATATTTTAACAGTTTCAAAATTTGGAAACCAACTATAGTGTTTAAGGTTTTCATGTTGTGCATGTTCAATTATAAAAGAAAAAAATTTCTAGAAATGCATGGGAATGTGTAAGATCATGGGCATCCAAAAAGTGGCAATGAGAAAAAAAAAGTGTTTTTACTTCACCAAAATTATAAAAAAAATGTTGGCTTTTTGTATGGGTCAGGTAAAACTTGAATTTGGTTTGATAATACCAAACCAAAATCGATATGATCCATTATAAATAGATATCTATTTCTTGAAATTAATTTTCATCAATTTATGGAAGTAAAATGAATTAAACAAAATGGATATCCATTTTGAAAATCCCAAAAAGCACACTTCAGTAAAATGGGCATAACTTTTACATTATTGATCGAAATTTTTATTTTTGATAGGTGTTGGAAAGGTGATTAAGAGGTATACATAATAGATAAGATTATTTTGATAGATTAACACAAAAAATAATTATAATCATTTAAAGTTATTCCTTAAGTTTTAAAATTTTAAATGCACATAATTCTTGCGTGCAAAATTATTTTTTTTTTCATTTTTTTTTGCAATAATCATCCTAAATGAAATGAAAAATTAAAAAAGTAATAAATAATGAAAAAGGTATGCTTTTTACTAAGGAGAGTAAGAATTTACATAAATCATCATAGAAGGCCTCCTTGTTATCTATATCTCTCCTCTCTCTCTCTCTCCCTCTCTACCTAGCTCTCTCGCTTTCTCTTCTCCTCTTTCTTTCATAGTTTATATATATCTCTACATATGTCTACCTCTTTCTATATATAGATCTCCATATATTTGTCTATCTATATCACTCCATATTTCTCTATCTATCTCTATCTTTGTCTCTCTCTCACTTGCTCACTCTCGCTCTCCCTCTGCCTCCCTCTATCTATTTATATAATCTTCCTTTTCATCAAGTTATCTCGATATCTCCCTCACTCATATACACACACACCCTATTTATGCCTCCCTATATCTATCTCTTTTTTTATGTCCCTTTCTCCATATCTCTCCCCCTATATATATTACTTGTCTCTACCACATCCTTTCTCTCTCACTCTTTCCCCTATATCTATATATCTATATCTCTCTCTTTATAGTTCTATCTATATCTCATTATATCTACCTCTCTCTCTTATTCATTCTCTCTCTCTATCCCTTTCTATCCATATATTTCTTTACCTCTATCTCCCTATCTCTCTATCTCTCTCCATATCCCTCTCACTAAATCTCCCTCTATCATTATCTCTCTATCTTTCCCTCCCATTATATATTAACATACCTTTCACCCTCTTCTTCTCTCTCTACCTCTCTACCTATCTCTCTCCTTTACTTTACCTCTATCTCTCTATCTACACCCTCTCTATCTATCTACCACTCTCCCTCCCTTTATCTCCACCTCTCTATCTCTACCTCCCACTCTCCCTCCCTCTATCTCCCCCTCTATATCTCTCCCTCTTTATTTTTACCTCTTTATTTCTCTCCTTTTCTCTACCTCTATCTCTCTATATAGGGTACCAAGAGAGATAGGTAGGGAGTGAGAGAGATGAGAGAGAGAGAGACCTAAGAGGGAGAGATACTTAAGAGGGAGAGAGAAAGAGGGAGGGAGAGAGGGAGAGAGAGAGAGGGAGGGGGAGAGAGAGGGAGGGAGGGAGGGAGAGAGAGTGGGAGAGAGAGACTTAAGAGGGAGATGGAGAGAGAGTGTGTATATCTCTGTGTGTGTGTGTGTGCAAGAGAGAGAGAGATACCTAAGTGGGAGAGAGGGAGTGGGAGAGACTTGAGAGAGAGAAACCTAAGAGGGAGAGAGACTTAAGATGGAGAGAAACTTAAAAGGGAGTGATAGATAGAGAGGGAGAGGGGTAGATGGAGAGTGAGAAGGAGATGGAGAGGGAGAGGGATAGATGGAGAGGGAGTGAGAGGAACCTGAGACACAGGTCTAGAGATCAAGGTGAGTGAGAGTGAGAAAGGCCTAAAGAGGGACAATGAGAGAAGAAAAAAAGAAGGGATGGGGAAGTAGATAGTTAATTATAGAGTTCAACAGATTAATAGGGAGAGGTTTAAATAGGTAAAAAGAGAGGGAGGGAGGGAGAGAGGGGGGGAAAAGTGGAGGGATGGGTCTAGAGCTTAAGGGGAGACATAGTGAAATATAGAAGTAGAGAAAGGGATAGAGAGATATGATGATTTATGAAGATTTGTTCATCTCCTTACTAGAAAAAATATAAATATTTCATTATTGATTACTTTTTCTAATGTTTCAACTATTTTCAGATAAGTGTTACAAAAATATGAAAAAAAGATTTTGCATACAAAAGTAGTGAGCATTGATGTTTCAAAAATGAAATTTGATGTTCAAATTATTATACTTATTTTTTATGTACAATATAGAAACAATACCTAGTCCGTTGTGTAGATATCTAAATGAACTTTCCAATGCCTATACAAAATTAATTTTTTGATAAGAAACACAAAAGTTATGCCCATTTTACTAAAGAAGGTTTTTAGGTCTTCAAAACAAATATTTGTTTCAAATGGATATCCATTTTGAAGACCTAAGAACGAGTACTCAGTTTCCAAATAGATATTTGTTTTGAAACAGATATTCATTTTGAAATGGATATCTTTTTTGTTTGACAAAATTTGCAACGTTGGGATTTCCCTCGGGTTGGCCTTGGTTTTTGGCTTGTGATTGCCAAACCTGGAAAGTCAATTAAAAAAATGTGTTTTCAATATTTCCTTAGTATTCTAAGGTTCGATCTTGTTGTTGACGACTATTTTTTTGTTCAAATTTCCTTAAATGAAAATGGTTTATCGAAAAGGTTGTCATCTTTCCACCAATATAAGATATTGCTTATTTTGAATTTAATAGATAATTATTATTGATTTTCTCAATACTTTAAGACTAAAGTCCTGATTTATATGCTGATTGAAAAACTTATATAATTTTCAAACTATTTGACATTTTTTGAATCTAAAATATGTGTCACATTCCATGCTTCACATACTATAGGATAAAAAAAATGAATTTCATAAATTTTTGACCAAGTTATGGTGGTCAAATAAACATGTTTTAATAATTTTGAAATTTTCTAATAATAAAATCATAACTAATTATTTACATGCAAAATAATTAAAAAAATAATCCAACACATATGTGCATGTGTCCTCTACATATATTTAAAGTTTCAAAAAAAATATATTATTTTTTTCTTGTACTTAAGGTGGTCAAACATACACCTGCTTCTTATCATTTTCCCAAAAAATTAGTACTATTGCATTGAAATTTCAATTTTTTTGTAAAATAGATTTACTTTTTTCCAAAAAAGGACTGGTATCCTAGAAAATACATTCAATTTTCTATAAATTCAGTTCTTACATATTTTTTTCTGAACCAACAATTTTAGGGGTGCTATGGACTTCTCTTGCAATCTTATGGTTTTTCACCTAAAAGGAGAGAGATAAAACTCAAAAAACTTGGTGGTTCACTCAAACTAAGGAATGTATGATGTAATTATGACTAAGTGAAATGATCTAAATGCAACTAATTGATAAAATTTATATATTAAGAATGAAAACTAATGAAATATGTAATGTTTGAAAACACAGTGTGATATGCAGAAATGAATTAGAAACATAAACAAATGCAAACAGAATTGAATGAGACTGAAAAAATGCACCTAGAGATGAAATGCTAATGTTGGAAGATTATGGAATATGGAAAAATTCACTGTTGATGACTAGTGGGACTCATTCGCCATTGATGGTGAATCAATCCTCTTACTGGTAAAATGACCTAAAACTGGTTTCCAACTGTCAGGAACTAAATTCTAAAAAAATAATTTTTTTGATCATGTAGGTGGGACTCATTCACCACTAATGGAAAATTAGTCTTTCTCCAAAAATTTGCAAATTCAAGTGTCAATTCTGTAGTTCTAGATTTGTGCTTGTCTTCTTATCGAGTTGATAGAGTCAAATCTGTAGAAAATAGGCTAAATGTTTTCTCCAAGCTTGAATTAGGATTTAGTTGACTTGAATCACTTTTCAACACCTATCTCTTTGCCAAATCTACATACAAGACTTGCAAATGCACATGCAAAGAGGGAGGAAATGGCTAAGGGTTAGAGTATAGGGATTTTCCTTGGTCAAATCCCACTTTGCTAATCAAACCCTTGATAAAGAAATGAAATGAAAACAAGAAAGGAATGATGAATAAATAACATGCAAGTGTCCTAAAGTTACCAAACCATTGTTGTTTCAAAGTTTGAAGACATGTCAATGGTTGCTCCAAGATACTTCATAATTGTTTGATTGAATGATGCTTTGATGGATTGAATGCAATAATGCAAATTGATGGTGTATGAGTGAATGAAAATGAATGGTGGTTAAAATGGATGGAAAAATACTTATTTATACACACTTATTCCCTAATTACCCAAGAATACAACATCACAAGCTGAAATAAGGTCTTAATGAATAAAAACGCAAAAGAATTTTTAATTTATTTTGAATTTTGAGCCAATAGTGACTCATTTACCACCCATTGTGAATGGGTCCCACTCTAGGCTTGCAAGTGGGTGTTGGGAATTAAATTGTATTTAATGAGGTTTTTCAGGTGTGAATTTAAAAACACACTTAAATAAGGCCTATAAGTGCATAAAGGGGCCAAATAAAGCATAAGAAAGGTGTAATTAGTGATGACAAGCCTTGAAAAGCATGAAATCTTGTTACAAGACTTTACAACACTTTAGAATAAGACTTGGTAAGGGATAAAAAGGGAATATTTAGATGAATTATAATTAGAAGAGTCTAGAAAAGTGTATAAATGTGTTACAACACTTCTGTGCCATAGAAAAATGGCCCCTTGTTATTTTCATGGCCTTTTAGGTCTCTTTTCATGATGTTTGGCCTATTTTGCTCTGATTTTATGTTTTTGAAAGAGGAAAAAATAGGTTTTACAGGGACCCGAAACCACAAAGTTTACATACAAAAGATCATCAAAGAAACCATTAACAAAGAGGCTGTAAAGAAAACAACAAAATGAAAAAGCCATAGAAAAGACCAAAAAGACTAGACAAAATTCTAGCAATAACTAAATTTGGGACTTTAATGTTTCCACAATCTTAGCTTTGAAGTCGTTCATTTCCTCAACCCCCCTCTTTAAGATCTAGACCATCTAGGTAGTAGGAGGCACTTTCCTCTTAAGGTTGGTACGGGTCCTTTTTAATATACCTTGGTCCTCGTTCTTGCTTTTATCCTTATCCTCTTCCAGATCAACAACTAGTGAGCCCTGTTGTGACTTTTCCAACTTTTCAAACATTGCATTGATGAGAATGGAATTGTGCATAGCCATTTATGGTTTTGTTCCACAACAATTTTCATGATATTTTTTATTTTAACAATTTCAACTTCCAGAGTCTTATACATCTCCTCACTATCATCTTCTCCTGTTCCAGTATTGTTCATTTTTCATTTTCCTTCTTCATTGTTAAGAGTGGACAACTTCAATTCCAGTACCTCCAACATGCTATTTAGAGTTCCCTATTTTTGTGATTAAGATCATTAATTTTTTGATAGGACCATTTCAATACCCTAAAAATGTCACCAACGCCTCTTCTGGTAGAGGCAAGAATATCTCCAGACTAAGCCTGATCTAAAATGAGGTTAACATCATCCAGATTGGGGGAGCTAGGAAATCTAGTACCATCATTTGTGAAAGAGGCAGGAGGGGTAGACACAGAGTTTTTGCTAGCTTCAGGGTTCTCAGCTTTTTCCTCCAGAGAGTCCGTAGAGTAGGAAACCAAATTATTGGTAGGGGAGCCCTTGAGAGAGGGATTCTTTAAGGGAACCAGATAGTCGAGGTAGACCTCAGGGCTAGCTTTAGCAAGTTGGGGTTTACTAAGCTAGGTTTTCTTACCAGATAGAATAGGGGATGGGTGGGCTTCAACAATTCTTTCCTGGTTAGGTTGATTCTTTGAACCACCACTATTCATTTCATAGTTCTTAGACGCCATGGAGGCAACCGGTTTGGATAAAGCCAACAAGCCTTGATAGTGTTCATATATTAACCTAATAAGACTAGGATGAAGAATAGGGTATCTCCTAGGATTTTTCTTATGGCCCTCAATGCTATTTCTCAATGAACAAAATAGATAATGAGGCAGAGAAATTTATACCTTATGGTGGAAGTGGTTATGTATAGCAAAATGATGACCATAAACTCTGGCGAATCTCCCATCCAGGGTTATATACTCCATTATGACACAAAGCACCTTTCTCCACAATGCCTTGATGGTGTCTATTTAAAAATAGCTATTGGAAATTTTGACCAGTTTCATTTTCTCCTTTGCCTTCTTAGCGAATTTGATTACCAACTCATCATAAAACCTTATGTCACGATAAAAATTCACACCCTCAATGGACATTCCATTCACCTCTCCTATAATTTTCTCATCCAATTTCACCTTTCTCCAAAAGATGATTATTTATCCATTGTTCTAGTTCTTCTCAAAATAGTCCATAGCCATAGTATCAGGCCCATGAATTTTTTCTAGAAATGGTACCAACCCACCTCTCACAACTTGTTTCTAGACCTTAGCATTCCTCATGTGCAACTCATAGCTATTTGGCTCGACTCTTTTCCTATCCCCCCCATTTTCATTTCCACTTCACTGCAGACTCCACTAGTGCCAAAAACCTATTGCAATTTTATGCAGCCATTCCAATGAACCCACAAACCATGGCACTTTTTCTTCCCAGCTAAGTAATATGACATGGCCCCATCAAATATCTTGATTTTGATGTACTTAGCCCTTTTCCTCTTTCCCACATGTAACATCATAATCTAATAAGGCCTTGATTTTAGCTCCCAAATCCTTAAAATTTTTCTACATGTTCAATTCTTGCCTCTTTACCCCCTCATTCACAAAGTAATCCGCCACGTTGTTAGCTTCCCTATAGACGTGTGAAACTTTAAGTTTATTGAACTTGTCTAGAATATATTTTTCTTCATCAATCCAATTATTTATAGACCAAGAGGGGGGGTCCTACCTATGAGATAGTCAATGATGTTTTTAGAGTCCCCTTCAAGCCATAAGTATTTTATATTCAAATTATGAGCTAACTTTAAAACTTGAAAAGCTCTTATGGCCTGCACCACATGGTTGGATTGATGACCTAGGGAAATGGCCACAACTTCCATAAAGTTACCATTTGAGTCCCTTAACACACCTCCACTTCTGACCATCTTTGAATTTCCCTTCACAACACCATCAAAGTTGGCCTTAGACCAACCATTTGGAGGAAAGGTCCAACACACACCCTTCCTACTTTTCTTAGCTAGCTTGGATGCCATAGAAACATCGATTTTAATATTCCAGTCCTTTGCTATCATTACATCATAGGGAGTACACACCACAACTTCAAGGTTAAGAGCTTTTTGGTGAATAAAATTGAAGTTTTCCTTTATAAGCCTAATTTTTATTTTTTTTAAATTAGTCTCCGACATCTCCTTATCCCTAAAAAGTCTATTATTACATTCTTTCCACACTCCCCAAACAACAAAAGGGAAAATAAAAGCCCATAACTTTCGAATGAAGGGATTTTGAGATGGAACTTTCCATTGTGAAAAAAAATCTTCAATGGACAAGGGAAACACCCAAGAGATATTCTAGAGGGCTAATAATTTTCCCTAGATTATAGAAACAAACAGGTAGTGGAGAAACAAGTGGTTAGCTAACTCCACCTCGCACTTGCAAAGGTAACATCTACTGGGGATTTGAAATCCCTGTTTACAAAGATTATCCACCATAAGCACCTTATTTTGAAGTAGAATCCAGAAGAATATGTTGAATTTAGGAGTCAAGTGTCTAATCCACTCTTTAGACTAGAAGGGAGGGGGAGCTTGAGAAAGGGACAACAAAGAGATAGTCAAAGAAACAAAGTAGTTACCCGAAGGGTTGTCCATCCAGATAAGATTATCATCTAGCTAAATTTGTCCCAAACTGACTACCCTTAAGGAAGATTGAAGCCGAGCCAACTCTTGACTAACCACACACAAATCCACCTAATCTCCTTCATACCAATAATCTTTGACAAGCTCCCCAAATTTTTTTTTGCATAACTGAACCCATCTATTGAATCTTTCAATTTTGATGCAGGGCTTCTTAAAAATCCATCTATCCTCCTATAATTTGGCTTGATTTTCGCTTCTAATGTGCCATCATATCCCTGATTCCAAGATCTTTCTACCAAAAATCATATCATTCTATCAAGTTGAACCATGAGGTAGAGTAGGAGAATCTAGCAACGATTTGAGGGACACACAATTGGTCATATATTTACTTCTTATTTAAAATATATTTCCATTCTCCAATAGATGAGAAGGATCTTCATATTTGTTTGGCTAGAAGAGTATTATTAATCATTATGATTTTTCTAAGACCTAAACCACCCAAGGTTTTTAGTCTACAAACCAAATCCCACCCTGGTTATGTGCAGGATCATCATGGAAAAAACATGCCCTTAAGTGGCAAAAAATTTAGAAAAATCAAAGTTAGGAAACTTAACATAAAAATTTGAATAAGTTATCTATATTATTTCAAAAATATGTAAGAATTGAAACTGTAGAAAATTGAATATAGTTTCTAAACTACTAGGTTTGTTTAAAAAATAAAAAATCTATTTGGTGAAAATTTGAAATTTCAATGTAGTGGTACTTAAATTTCAGGGAAAAAATAAGAAGTAGGTGTCTGTCTGACCACCCTATCCACAATAAAATGATAACATTGTTTTATAAGATTTTAGATATAAGTAGAAGACTCATTCCCCAATGTGATGCATATTTTTTTGTAATTTTTTTCCTTGTAAATAATTAATTATGAATTTTTTATTACAACTTTTAAAAAATATAAAAACGCATGTCTAACCACCTTAACTTGGTCAAAAATTCATGAAATTCAATTTTTATTTTTTTAATCCTATAGTATGCAAAGTGTAGAATGTGACACATGTTTTAGATTCAAAAAATGTGATACCATTTGAAAGATATAGATTTTTTTCAGTCAGCCTATCAATCAAGACTTTAGCCATAATTTGAATAGAAAATGAATAATAATTACTTATTAAATTAAAAGTAAAACATAATTTATGTTGGTGGAAAGATGAGAATCTCCTTTAAAAACCCTTTTCATCTCATCAATTTTGGGTAAAAAAATAGTCGTCAGCCACATACCCATCATATTGCCACTTTTTGGCCCATCATGATCCTGCACATACCCCCCTATAAGAGGCATCCTCTTTCTTTCCTCCACACTAGACCAAAGGAATCTTTTTTGGATCTTTTCAATGGCCTCAACATATTTAGCAGGAATTTTGAAAAGGATTAAAGTATAAACTGGGAGATTCTAAAAAGAAGATTTAAGAAGTTGAATTTTTTCAGCTTGGCTCAAAAGAGGTCCTTTCCATCCCACCAACTTCTTTATGAACTTGTTAACCAACAAACACCAAAAGGAATCTAGAGGTTTAAGACATAACGCTAGTTCAAGATAAGTAGAGGGTAAGGATTCCACCTGCAACCAAGGATTCTTGCAATCTTGACCTATCTATGCTCAAGGGTATTGAAGAGAAAAAGGGAGCTCTTATATCTGTTGACCATCTGCCCAGTCGCCTTCTCATACACGTCCAATTTTTTTTTCAAATTCTTAGCCTCATTCACCATAAATCTTCCCATCAACATAGTGTCATCAACAAATTTTTGGTGAGAACATATCAAATTAGTAGATGAAGGATAAAGACCAACAAGAGACCTTTGTTCAATGAAACTTTTAAGATTCCTTCCTAGGCTCTCAGCCATAATTGTTAACAGAATAGGAGAGATAGGACCACCCTGTCTTAGGCCTCTTGAATTTTGAAAGAATCTGGAAGGTGGCCCATTCACAATAATAGAGGTGGAGACCATAGTAACCAACTGATTCACCAACTAAATGCCTCTACTGCTAAAACCAAACACCCTAAGAATTTTAAATAAAAAATACCAGTCAACACAATCATAAGCTTTGGATATATCTAGCTTAAGAAGAAACCCTTCAATTTTAGATTCCACAAGTGAATGGATATTCTCATGGACAGTGACTATGGAGTCTAAGATTTTCCTTCCAGGTACAAAACCATTCAATTTTATGTTGAAATGTGGCTTGAACATGCATATTTATGTACTAAAATTCAAATAATGACGTCTTGTGAAGGTTTTGTGAAGTGTTGTAAAAAAATTATACACTCTTCTAAACTCTATTCAATACAATTCATCTAAAAATCACCTTTTCATCACTAAACATGTCCTATTTTGAAGTGTTCTAAAGTCTTGTAACATGATTTCATGCTTTTCTAGGCATAATTTCACTATTTACACCTTTCTTATGCTTTAGTTGACCCTTTTATGCCCTTGTAAACTTTAATTAAGTGTATTTTTTAATGTAAACCTGACAAATAACATTGAATGTGACTTAATTCCCAACACCAATTTTTAGGTCCTAGGTGGAACCCATTCACCATGGGTGGTGAATGAGTCCCCCTTGGCTCCAAATTCAAAATATTTTAAATTTCCTTTTGGGTTTTTATTCAAAATCACTTGATGTCGGCCTATGAAGAGGAATCAATAGATTACTAATGCATAGGATTGTATAAATAAGTGATTTTCACCTCATTTTACATCTCCTACAATCACATATCACATCCAAACAATATTTTCATTCACTCAAGCATTCAAGCTCTTTACATCACCTAATCAAGCATTCATCAAGCATTTTGAAGAATCCTTTGACATATCTTTAGATTTTATTCAACAAGGGTTTGGTAAGTTTATAACATTTGCATGTTATTTATTTATCATTCTCTTTCATTTCATTATTTCATTAAGGGTTTGATTACCAAAGTGGGGTTTGACAAAGGAAAACCCCTATTTCCTAACTCTCAAACATTTTCCCCCTCTTGCATGTTTGTTTGCATACTTTTGTGTGAAAAATTAACAAGTATTTAGGTGTTGAAAAGTGGTCAAATATTCAATAGGGTGTTTCAAGTCAAATCAACCACATTTCAAGCTTGGAGAAGATATTATGTCTGTTTCCTGTACAATTGACTTCAACAACCTGATCAGAAAACATTCTCATATTTGGTGTTGTAGAGTTGTTTCCTGATTTCTCAAAATTTTTGGAGAGGACTCATTTGCCACCAGTGGTTAGTGAGTCCCACCCTAGGGTGGGAAATCTAAGTTTTGTCAAATTCTAGATCCTGACAATTAGAAACTGGTTCTTGATAGTTTTCATCAGAAGTAGGACTGATTTGCCACCTTGGGTGAATGAGTCCCATTGGTAAATTTTTGTAATTCTAGGAAACATCCAAAACATTCCAAAATCATCATCAAACCTCTAGGTGCACACTGATTCAACTCATTTCTTTCTGCTATGCATTTATTCATTCTTTACTCATTATTTTCATATCACATTGTGTTTTCCAACATAGCATAAATCTTAGGTTTTTCATTCATAATCAGCCATTTAGATCACATAATTGCATTTAGTTCATCTCATTTAAGCATAATAACATCCTACATTGCATAATTTGAATGAACCTAGCTAGCATTTTGGCCTACCTCTCTCCTTTTAGGTGAAAAACCCTAGAAGAGCTAGAAAGTCTTGTGGGGTCCCAAAAATTGACAGTTAATTTTGGTGAACTTGCAATTTGAACACTTTAAATTTCTAATTTTCATTGTATCTTACATCTTAAGCTTCATTTTCATCAACATTCAATTAGGGTATTATTTTGTTTTTGTATCCTAGGGATTCTTAGTTTGCATTAGTGAAAGACTCATTTAGAGTTCATTTTTTCATTGCATATCAATGAAAAGACTAAAAATTTGCATCTGCATCCACCATTGGCATTTGAAAAAACATTAAAATCGCATTAAATTTTCTAAAAAACACCAAAAAATCTCATACTGGGACTCATTCGGCACCCTGGGTGTATCAGTCCACCTCCACTTTTTAAACAACATTTTCAAACATTTTCTGGGATTTTTCTACATTTCTATTTTTGTAGTTACTCATTTGTTACAATTAGTATAATTTCTATTATTTGCATTTAGCACTCCTAGAACCTTGCATTTTCATTCACCCCATCTTTTGTGGTACTTGTATGAGTGTTTGGTGCCCCATTGATAATACTTTAGTTAGACGAAGTTCTAGACTCATGGCCTCCCACGATAGCACTTTCATTATGGATCTTTGGATCTCAAGTGCTCCTACTCATAATATGGACAATGGTGCATTAGGCATGGACAATACCACTTCTATGTCTTCACCTTTCCATCCAATGAATGTTGAAATACAAAAAAAATCCATCTCGTAAGAAAAGATCATTAATATTCATGAGGATTTTGCACACTTACAACAAGACTTGTCCCTTGAAAACATTTTCACCACTCCCATACTAGCCATAGAAAACCTCCATCATTTGATTGAAAGTGATGATGGTTTACAAGTTATGAAAATAATTGTTGAGATTTACAATAAGCATGCTTCTTCTAATTCTCAATCGGAAAACATTCCTGTAAGCCAAGAAGGACCTCACATTCTCCCCCCTTCAACCATAACATCCATACCAACTTATACCACTCCTCATGTTACAACAACTATGCAACAAGTTAGTCACGTGTTTCCTTCTTTCATAATTCCAATTATCATTCCTAGTTCTCTTATGGAATTGCAAGTTCCCTCCACTACCTTGACCCCTCTTAGTGTTCCTTTCACTTCCCCTCACATTACATACACTCCATCACCCTTTTCTCTTCCACCTCAAACCACCTCCTTTGATCCTATCATTACACAACTCCTTAATAGTGTTTCATGCATGCAACAAAAAATTTCCACCATTAGCTAAGGTCAAACCGCTCCACCCACATATCATGTTTGTAGTAGCCCCTTTTCCTTAGAAATATTACACACACATATTCCACAAGGGATATAAATTCCTAGGTTTGAGAAATATGTAGGTAAAGGAGACCCTCTTAACCATGTCAATGCTTATATAGATTTATGCAATGATTTTGTCCTTGATGATAAACTCTTAGCTAAATTTTTTCCTAGGACCCTAAAATGTACTGCATTGGAGTGGTTTTCCAACTTTCCCAATCATTCCATCTAATCATTTAATGAGCTTGTGGATGCCTTCGTAAGTCACTTCCAATTTCATATGACCGCTAAAAAGATAATGGCTAACTTGATGCCCTGTAGAAAAAATGCTGATGAGAAAGTCACTAATTTTATTTCATGTTATCAGCCATTGTATGCTCAAGTGGATGTCAAAATTCCTGATTCACATCTACAAAAGATGTTTATCAAAAAATTACTCACCAACCTTTAGGAGAAGTTAACTATGATGAAATTCCATTTGTTCATGCACTTATGCACATCCCTATGTGAATATAATAACTCAGTTTCAAGTCATGATTCAAAATCAACTTCTAACCGAACTGAGAAGCTTGAGCACAACAATCAAAACAACACACAAAAATTTTGCAAACCAAACATAGTATTTTTATAGTTCAATCCGCCTCCTCAACTATAAGCAAACCCACCTATTCCAAGTCAAGTGGCATCTATTAAAGCAACAGTGCCTTATACCTATGGGGACTTGAAGAGACAATTTACTCCCTTACCTGATACCCTTCATAATACAATGAACCAATTACTCCAGCAATAAATGATCACTTTTCCTACCATCAAACCACTTGATACCACCAAACCTTTACCACCCACCTTTAAACCTAATTCTTATTGCCATTTTCATCATCAAAATGGCCTTGAAACTGAACAATGTAAGCATCTCAAACACTTAGTTCAAGACCTCATTGATTTGGGTTGTTTGTCCATTGTGAGTGTTAATGATCAAGGAAATAAGTTTGTTGCACCCCCTAATCAAAATTTACAAATATTTACCAATCCCCTGCCTAAACATAATGTTTCATTTGTCAAGTCGAGTGAACCTTCAAACAATGATGTAATGAACATTGATACAAATAGGGAACAACATGATATAACTCCAAGTGTTACCCAAGTTAATCCAATGGATGAACTTGTGGGTGTGATAGATGTTATCCCTCGTAAGGGCCCAACTGACAAAACTCTTGATATCACTTTTTCTTCTAAAGATATACTTGAAAAACCTCCTCATGGTTCTCTTTACATAGCTGACATAATCTATGATAAGCCCACCAATAGGATATTAATAGATCCCTCATGTGGTGAGAATGTGATCACGAAAGAATTTCTAGTTTTACACAATGTATATCAAGATGACTATAATAAACCAGCTGAATGGATTAAAACACATACTAGTTTTCCATACCCTATGATCAGATCGATTGTACTCTCCTTAAAAATAGGACCCAAAAATTTGGAAGCAACATTTTCAATTATTTCACAATCAGATGAATTTTGTTTGCAGCTAGGCCACCCATGGCTTCACTCAATAAAAGTAGTCCCTTCAGTAGTTCAAAAATGTTTGAAATTTCCACATGACAATGAAATATTTACTATACACCATAGTGGCTTTCATCCATTATCGTCTAAAGGTAATTTTTCTTTAGAAGCCTTTTGACCTGCACCTATGGAACCCATCACCCCCCGTAAAGATTTCTTTTTCATAACCTATCAAAAATTGAAAGCCATATA
>VDFB02281492.1:416552518-416608790 GCA_007258455.2 Sequoia sempervirens
GAGATGTAAATCCAAATGTTTAGAAACCTCTAAGGATAGAATCCCTAGGGCAAGCAATAACACTTGAATTTTTTCAAAGATATTTGTTTCCTTAAGGGTTTGAAATTTGATGACAAATGTTGAATGTTTGTTTTCACAGTGTTTATGAGCAAGCAAAGTGTTTTGATTTTAAGAATAGTCACAAACCTATGGATATGAAAGACTGTATTTGTTGAATCCCCACTTGGACAAGTCCAGCTACGCCTACTTTTAGTGAATGGTTAGATGCTTGACCACATAGGCTCCCCCTTACAGTACACTCGCTTCTCAGGTGAGCTAAGCATCAGTACCAATGAATCTCCCATGGCATACTTTCCATCTCTACTAAAAGCCGTAAAATTGTGGGGCAGCTTCAGAACGACCATTCTTGTACCAACAAATAGATCAAGGATTTTGGCCTTTTCTAAACAAGGGTTTTAATGCGGGCATTCCATTCATGGGGGACCATCCATGCAACAAGATACCATTGCTGCCCTTCTCCTTGGAATAATCCTTGTGATATTGGGCCTTTGTTCCAATATCCACACTTAGATCTCGGGTGGAAGTCACTTGGATTTAGCATGTTCCCTATTGGGTCATTCCCTTGGGTGATTACTTTTTCCCACAAGGTAGGCCCTCTAAGATAAAAAAAGCAAGAAAACATATTTGTAACTTCATCAATCTTTGTTGCGAACCAAAGAGAGAGAATGTACACAATATGCTCCACTCACACTCACAAGATTTGTTCAATTTTAAAGTCCAAATTGAAGTGTGTGGGTAATTACTTATGCAACTTAATGTCACCAAAAGGCCTTTTGATTCTAAAGATCACCACGAGGTGTGAGAGAAGTGCACATTTCCTTTTAATGATATTACTTTGAGTAAGTAATTACAAAAAAAAGAAGCACTTGTTCATTTTGAATTCACAAAGCAATGTTTTGATTATTTTTAGTGCACCAAAATAAAATATGGAAATTGTTTTGTTCAATTGTTAGTCCTCAACCAAATCTAGTAAGTTTGTACTAAAGTTATTTTTGAGCCCTTTGTAATAAAAAATTGAAATGTTCTTTTTAGAGCCCAAAAGAAATTTAGTAGGTCCTAAGCACATGAAAGATAACAAAATTTTAAGAGAAATTGTGAACTCTCTTGGAGTGTTAAACAAACACTAACATGTTAAAAAACACTTGGTGTCATGAGAGAATGATGTCATTATGCCTCTTTCAATCTCGTATTTCTCCTTCACTTTGATTAGACAAACCTACAAAAAGCCAGTTAGGATTGCAAAATAGAGTTCAGGAAAGCAATTAATAACCCAGATGATCAGAATTGAAAAAACACGTCGTAAAAAATTAAGATTTCACTTTTTACTTCCTTTCAGGGGTGGAGTTTGCATAGGTGGTGCAGTTTAAGGAATCTAGCGGTGCTATATGGCGACACTAATTTTGCAACCATAGCTCTGCAGCAAAACAAAGAGCATGATTGCGTCACACTTTTCACCAGTGGTGTAGTTTGGAATTTAAAAAAGTTAGCGACCTTGAATTGACCCAGTGGCAGAGTTTAAAATTTTGAATCCTAGGCAGAAAAGAAAGAGCATTGTAGTTTGAAGTTTGAAGTGGTGCTATATGGCGATGCTGAAATGATAGCGGTTTTGTATTGCGACGCTAGTCTGCTAGTGGTGCACTTCCTTGTAGATGCACACACACAGAAAAAAGCACGAAATTTTTGATAAAAACATGATCTAAACGTGAGATTTTCCCTCCTAGTGCCAAAATGTAGAACCAAGATCCTAGCACCTACAAAACACAACAAACAAACATATTAGAAGATTCAAATGCAATCCAAGAACAAAGTTTCCCATAAAATCCATTAGCAATGCTCAAAATAGGAATAAAAACAAGAACACAATGGAAAAGCAAGGAGATATATCAAATCCTATTAAAAACAAGCAAACTCTTGATCTTATGGGGTATTTGGTGCCAATTTGATGTGGAAATTGGCCCTTTCCCAACTCTTATGCAAGATTTTGATGATTTGGTGATTATTGATCCACTTGGTGATTGCTTCAAATGAACTCGTTGGAGAAAACCTGCAATGACCTAGCTATGCCTTGATGAAATTGATGAAAATGCTAATGCTTGAAGATGAAAATGAGTATAGTAAGTTTTCTTAAATTGTGGATGATAAAATGAGGAGAAAAACCTCTTATTTATAGAAAGACAAGATGAAAGAATTCCTAAAATGAAGCAATGTGGGACTAACTTTCAACCAATGACCAAGTGCCACTTGTCAAGATGTGAATGGGCCAAGGATGTGCACATTTTGATGAAAGTGCCCATAAATGCAATTAGGTGGAATTTGAAAACAGTGAAATGACATGTAAGAGGGAAAAATGAATGACTTAAATGCCACTTGCCTCAATGCACAAGGACATGTAAGAAGGAATGAATGTCTTGTTGGAAGGACAAAGTCTATTTGGAGGGATTTTCAAATTTGGAAGAATATTCTCTAAAGATGCCAAGTTGATAGAAAATAGAGATTTAATAAATGAATTAAATGTATTTTCATGTGCAAGTGGAAAAAGCTAGAGGATGGGACATGGATTAGAATTAAATTAATCAAGCGTTAATTAATTTAATGAAGAATTAGATGATGTGACTAATTGATTTATATTTGTGGGTTGATTTAAATCAAAAGATGAGAAGAATATGATATAGAGATTAATTAAATAAAGATTTTTGATTTATTTAATTAAAGGGGATGATGTTAGACTAAATCAAATAAGGTTTAATTTATTTAATTTAATAAGATAACTTTATATATTTAATCAAATAAAATGAATTATTTAATTAAATAGAGATAATTAGATTAGATTGATTGATTTAATTAACAAGAGATAATGACTTAATCAGATAAATGATTATTTATTTAATTAAGGGACGAAGAGTGTTGAAAAGCTAAGAAGGTGATTTAGGATGAAATGGTGTTAGTTAAATGAAGATCAAGTATGTTTGTACATTTTGCAAATCTACACAACCAGTCACCATAGGAGTACATACCGGTTTGGAACCATCTATCCCAAACTTCTTCAACATTTCTCTTACATACTTTGACTGTGAAATAAAAATCCCCTTCTCTATTTGATTAATTTGTAGTCCAAGAAAGATATTCATCTCACTAAACATAGACATCTCAAATTCTTTTTGCATTTCTTCAACAAATATTTTGGACATAGTTTCATTTCCTCCAAAGATAATGTCATCAACATATACAACCACTATCAAGATTTTGTCATTTTCAATTTTAAAATATAGATTACTATCTGTCATACCTTTGTTGAAACCTTGTTGAATCAAATACATGTCTAACCTTGCATACCAAGTTGTAGGAGCTTGCTTCAATCCATATAAAGCCTTCTTCAATCTACAAACCATACCCAATTGTTATAATAATTGAAATCCTTTTGGTTGTTCCATGTAGACCTCTTTCTCTAACTCACCATTCAAGAATGCAGAATTAACATCCATTTGATAGACCTTGAAATATTTATGAGCAACAAATGCTAAAAACATTCTAATAGCTTCCATTCTTGTCATTGGAGAAAAATTCTCTTGAAAATATATGCCTTGTACTTGTGAGTAACCCTTACATACAAGCCTTGCTTCGTTTCTAACTACTCCATTCTCATTTAGCTTATTTTTGAATACCCACTTTGATCCAATTATGTTTTTATTTGTCGGTCTAGGGACTAATTCCCAAGTTTTGTTCTTCTCAATGTGCATAAGTTTTTCTTTCATAGCTTCCATCCAATGCTCATATTTACATGCTTCACTTATAGTCTTTGATTCAACTTTAGAAATAAAACATAGATTAATCTCACTAGTAGGAACAACTCTTCTTCTTGTCAATACTCCTTTCCTTTTGTCTCCGATGATATGATTTTATTTTTTGAATGAATTTTTTGCACATATTTAGGTGTCTTAAGGGACACCACCAAATCTTATTTTTCTTCTTCATTCTTCTTCATTATGCTTCTCCCATTCTTCCATAACTTCTTCAATTCTTACAGAATCAGGTTCATTAGATAAATATCCATCAACTTCAATTGAATTTTATTACTTCATCAACCTTGACCATTGTAATTTTGGCCACCTTTTCTTAGTCTCTCATTATTGAAACATCTATAAGATTTTCTCTTAGTAGTATCCAAGGAAAATAATTCATTACTTCTAGCATCAAACTCTTAAATTTTCAATTTGTCTAATATAACATTTGCTTCCAAATACCTTAGAAGCCTGTTAACATGAATTCCTTCCACACCATAGCTCATAGGATTCTTGGTACTCATTTTCTTGGTTGAACTTGGATTGAACACACAAAAATAATCACCACAATGATGAATCATTGATAATTTGAGAGAACTCACACTTGAATGTTTATTCCATTTGTCTGCACATCTCCATCTGAGGTTTGCCTTGATTACTGTCAGAATGAGTGAATTTGTTTCACTGCAATTCCTGCACATAGCATTAATAGGCTTTGTAATCCTTGGTAAATCTATTATAGCTTGTACTACACTGATTCTTTCCAAGTTATCAAAATTCATATGAAACATTCTTCGATGCTATAACCAACTATCATTAATCTAAGTCATAAAGCAACATCCATCAACACTCTTAAGCTGATATATATTTCCTTAGAATCTCTTTCTTGCAGTAATCACTATTTCAAATCCTTTCCTGATCTCAAATCTCTCATCCTCAAATACAATATTATATCCTTTACTACACATTTGTCCAAAACTCAAGAGATTATGGCTTAAACCCTTAACATAGTCTAGACATCATCAATATTATGCTTGCCATCAAAACTTATTGAACCTATCCCAAAAATTTTAGCACTAGTATCATCTCCAAACATAACTAATCCTCCATCATATTTTTCAAGTTTAACAAACTTACTCTTATCACCAATCATGTGATGTGAATGGGGACTATCAACAACCCAACAATTCTTTTCTTATTTATCATGTAGGGTAGAGATTACAATATATTTATCCTTCTCTTTCTCCAGAGGACATTCCTTTATCTGATCCGTAATTAGAGTTTACAAAATAACTTGTAAATTAAATCTACTTACAGTAATTTCCCGATCTAATATAGAATTGCATGATTATGCCTTTTAATCGTTGAAATTAAAAAATAAGTAATTAGAAATTCAAATACTGAATTTAAACTAGAGAGAAAATTGAGACAGAAGTGAGAAGAATGAGACAAAGAAATAGAAGGATTACAACATGCAGATTGATAACAGAGTTTGTCTAATGTGGACTACATCTATGGGTCCGCTTCTCAATGCTGGGACCGCTTTATTGATATTGCCAAGAAAAATTATGCTTTGTTACAATACCCAAGCTCTAAGAACCTGCAATAATCTCTCCACAATCTCTCACTCTTTTACAATTTTTGGTGTACATAAACACCTTGTAAATTCTCCTCCAAAGAATTATTTCTCTCAAATTCTCTCCAAGAAAACTCTCGTACAAAATTCTCCACTCAATAATTTTCCCCCTTGTCCCTTTACAAAAATCACCCCTTTATATACACATTTATTTGCTAATATGGCTTTAACCATATTATTTTGCAAATATTGCATATCTCCCGTATACAAGTAAAAATTCCAACCATTTCCCCATTTTACAATAAAAATCACTAATATCCCATTAGTATAACAAATTAATCTCTCTTTTGCCAGTATTGGCATGGCGTGATGGTTTAAAGGTGGCATTGTTGTTCTTGCCACCAGGTTCAACCTCTGCTAGGGTATAGTTGAATGTAACTGTCTCTATATTCTACAAAAGCAAGCACTCTTGAATAAAAACAAATTTAATCTTCAAAAATAAATCACCTTTGGCTTTTATAATTCCAAGCCATACAATTAAAAACTAACACCTTTAACTATAAATTATAATTTTGACTTGCATTATAATCTTTAAAAATATCTTTTAAAAGCCCCACATCTCCTTGATATTCTTAAAATAAACCCACAAATATGAGTAGTAGTACAAGGGGCTAATTTGTTGAAATGCAAGTTTACGGGATTTTTTCCTCCTCTTATGATAAGCAGTGGAAGAGGATTTTAAGGAACTCCACCAACCTTTGAAATCATCATAAAAATTTTTTAATTTTTAAACCATAATGTGCTTTTAACAATATGGTTTAATTCTATATTATTTTTCCACCATGTATGTGCTAACCCACACTCTCACTGCCTGTTGATGTCATCGAAATCAACCAAAGTCAAAATTTTGACCAACCTTTGACGAGCCGTAGCTTTCACATATGAGCTCCATTTTTGAAACTGAATATATTTCTAGAATCAGTGCAACGAGCACTATGACTTGGTGTCATTTTTATTTCATTTGGAGACAATCAATTTTTTTCCTTTTTGAACCCTTGATTTGCCTATTTGATAGAACCTTTGACTGAGCATAACTTTTGCATATAGACTCCTTTTGAGCCCATTAAAGTTGCATCAGGATTGTGTCAGCGAGCTCTACACATTGATGCTTCTTTGGATGAATTCTAAGACTATGGAACTTGCAAGTATTCTGGATCCACCTGGATCATTCCTCCCCATTGAGAAGCTTTTGGACCTCCAAAAGTCTATTTTTTATGTACAATTTGAGCTTGGGCAATGTCGCCCCACTTGCCCAGTATCATCTGTCCTTCTTGCTAAAATTTTGAACATGTGACCCATCACAAACACAAAGAAATATGAGGTAACTTTGTTGATACAATCAACTACATGTTCATCAATATTCACTGTCACATTCATCATCCACATAGAAATAACTAGTAGAATAACAAGCAACAGTACTGAATACACTGATGTGAACGAAATAGTATCAACATTATGGATCTCCTAAATAGGAACATTGTTAGAAAATGTAACATTCAAACCCTCTTTTACCACCTCTAGCTGAAGGCCTGATTCTGCTTGCAACTGATCCTCACACTGTATTTTCTGTGACACCCTATCATCTTCATGCTTAGTATCACTAGCTTTTACAGACATGAGAGTTAAGGCATTGCTTGCATTTACATTCATTTTCATATGCCCTGTGTTTACAACAGATCTATCATTCTTCATGTGATGAGATTTTACAATATATTCAAATCCATCCTTAAACAAATGATACTTGTTATGTTCCCTATAGAAAATGGCCTTTTTGTCATACAAATAAGGACTACCTAAAACCATCCCACAAATGTCAAGTGGAATTACATCTAACTCTACCTCATCCACAAACTTGGATGTGATTGTAAATCAGAGTTTACATTGTTGTGACACATGTAACTAAGCATTATCATTCACCCAACCCAATGGATATGGCTTAGTATGAGGTGTTGTCTTTAATCCCAATTTCTTAACAACTTGTTCAGAGATTAGATTCACTTGTGATCCACTATCTATGAGTGTATCAATCTTGCTTTGTTTTGCAATAGCCCTTATATGAAACAATTCATTCCTCTTACTTTCAATAGGTACTTCATTACAACTTAGAGAAGAAGCATGAGAACTAATACTAAAAATAGGAGTTTTACCTTTGATACCCACAACTGAAATCTTTGATTCATCACCAGATTCCATACCAAGGTCTTGCACGATAGTTGTGGACTTTTCTTACCCTTTCGATCCTTGAACCACTTTGGCTTCTGATTAGGATGCAATTTCCAACATCTTGCATCTTTGTGCCCTTCCTTCTTGCAATGTGAGCAATAAGGCTTTTCATCCTCTTTCTTTACAGTAGTTGTTCGCTTTGATTTCTCTTTCCCTTTCTTGCTTCCTTTCTGCTTATTGGATTCCATCAATAGATTATCATGGCTATTCCTTGAGCTTGTTTCCAAATGGATAGCTTGCACACTAACTTCATCAATGTTAGTTGGATTAAACATAAGTATTGTATGTCTCAAACTTTCATGTAATCCACCTATATACTTTAACAAAGTTTCTTGTGTGGATAAAGGAATGCCCAAAATTAGAGCCCTCTTCCTAAACTCCTGTGTATATTCTTGCACACTTTGTCCTTTTTCTTGCTTTAATGATTGCCAATTCATTACAACTTTTTGCATATGTCCTAATGGATAGAATTGTTTCTTTAATGCAGCAATAAACTCAAACCAAGAAGAAATAATTTTTCCATAACGACTTAGATCCTCTTGTGTTCTACTCTCCCACCAAATTAAAGCTGTGCCTCCTAGGCGAAGAGTAGCTAATTGGATTTTTTGAGAATCCTCAGTAAACTTTTGAATTCTACAATAAACTTCAATTTGCTTAATCCAATTATCTAGTTTATCTGCATCTAATTCTCCATTATACATTGGCAAATCAAATTTAACATCAAGTTTCAACAAAGGTGAATTAACTTCAGATTTCACAGTTTGTTTCTTTTTAGAAGTAGACGAAGAGGAAGAAGAGGATGAAGAAGAAGATGGGGATGGAGGTTCAGGAGGGTCACTACCACCTCCTACTCCTTTACCTTTATCATATTTTGAAGAGGATTCACCTTCATTCTTCTTTCTTTTCTTGAGTTCCTTTTTCTTCTGTCGCTCTTGCCTCTCTTCGAAAAGAACTTCCACCATAGCCTTCATTTCGAGAAATACTTTCTGGAAAGCTTTCTCATCAAGCTCTATAGGACTTTGTTCAGCTGCCATCTCTGCTTGTGGAAAAGTCCTTCGTTTTCCGATCTCTAGATTGAAGTCTTCTAGTGCACCTTCTCCTTGTTTCAATTTCAACTTGGTTAGCATTCACTCTGCAATTTCCTGCAAAATGGGCTATGATACCAACTTGATCTGTAATTAGAGTTTACAAAATAACTTGTAAATTAAATCTATTACAGTAATTTCCCGATCTAATACAGAATTGCATGATTATGCCTTTTAACCGTTGAAATTAAAAAATAAGTAATTAGAAATTCAAATACTGAATTTAAACTAAAGAGAAAATTGAGACAAAAGTGAGAAGAATGAGACAAAGAAATAGAAGGATCACAACACACAAATTGGTAATGGAGTTCGTCCAATGTGGACTACGTCTTCGGGTCCGCTTCTCAATGCTGGGACCGCTTTATTGATATCACCAAGAAAAATTATGCTTTGTTACAATACCCAAGCTCCAAGAACCTGCAATAATCTCTCCACAATCTCTCACTCTTTTACAATTTTTGGTGTACATAAACACCTTGTAAATTCTCCTCCAAAGAATTATTTCTCTCAAATTCTCTCCAAGAAAACTCTCGTACAAAATTCTCCACTCAATAATTTTCCCCCTTGTCCCTTTACAAAAATCACCCCTTTATATACACATTTATTTGCTAATATGGCTTTAACCATATTATTTTGCAAATATTGCATATCTCCCATATACAAGTAAAAATTCCAACCATTTGCCCCTTTTACAATAAAAATCACTAATATGCCGTTAGTATAACAAATTAATCTTTCAAAAATAAATCCACCTTTGGATTTTATAATTCCAAGCCATACAATTAAAAAACGAACCCCTTTAACTATGGGCCATTATAATTTTGGACTTGCATTATAATCTTTAAAAATATCTTTTAAAAGCCCCTTAATAATCTCCTTGGATATTCTTTAAAATAAACCCGTTAAATATGAGAAAGGTGGTTAAAGGGGTTAATTTGTTGAAATGCAAGTTTACGGGATTTTTTTCCTCTCCTTGTTTTATGGGAAAGGGAAGAGGATTTTAAGGGATCAAATCCCACCAAATCCTCCTTGAAATCATAAAAATCTTTTAATTTTTAAACCATACGTATTTTCTTTTAACAATATGGTTTAATTCATATTATTTTTCCACCATGTATGTGCCAACTCACCACTCCTGCCACATCACCACCTGCCACATCAGCTTGCTAATGTCATCAAAGTCAACCAAAGTCAAAATTTTGACCAACCTTTGACTAGCCGTAGCTTTCACATACGAGCTCCATTTTTGAAACTGAATATAGTTCTAGAATTAGCGTGACGAGCACTATGACTTGGTGTCATTTTTATTTCATTTGGAGACAATCAAATTTTTTCCTTTTTGAACCCCTGATTTGCCTGTTTGATAGAACCTTTGACTGAGCATAACTTCTGCATACAGACTCCTTTTGAGCCCATTAAAGTTGCATCAGGATCATGTTAGCGAGCTCTACACATTGATGCTTCTTTGGATGAATTCTAAGACTATGGAACTTGCAGGTATTCTAGATCCACCTAGATCATTATCCATCTTTCATATTTAATAGTAGTAGTTTCATCTTTTATAGCCAAGAACAAGCATTCATTGTCATCAAAATATCCATAATCATATTTTTCATCAGAAAAACTAGCATCCTCATTCACATAATATGCTCTGTTGATCTTTTTGCCTTTGTTTTCTTTGTTAAATCTTTTTTGTTCTTCTTAGCTCTTTCCAGACATCTTGCAGCATAATGACCTATTCCTCCACAACTAAAGCATTTAAAGGGTAGCTTACCTTCATATTTGTTGAAGCCTTTCTTCATCCTTCTCACAAATTTAGCTTCTACTTCATCAAGATTTTCTTCATCCGGATCTTCAGTTCTTGTAGCCTTGAAAGCAGTCTTTGATTTGGATACATTTCTCAAATTTGGCTTTCTTGAATCTCATAAGATGTTAAGAGTTACCAATAACTGATCTTTAGTATAAGTCTTGTAGTCCACATACTCTTTAATAGTAGATACCTTTTCACTATATGCACTAGGGAGAGTTCTAAGAATCTTCTTCACAATCCTAGATTCATCTACTATAGCGCTACGTCTTCACATACTACCTACCAGCTCATCCATTCTCCACATAGGATTTAATGTTCTCATATTCAGACATATGTAGAACCTCAAACTGTGCTTCCAAATTCTACAACTTTGCTTCTTTGAGCTTTCATCTCCTTCATGCATCTTCTTTAGAGCATCCTAGACTTCTTTAGTAGTCGTTAGATTTTGAACTTTAATCAACTTGGAATGTAAAATACTATTCTCTAGAACAAACTTCACCTTATTATTTGCTTCATGTGCCTTGATTTCATTAGCTATACTCAAACCATTAGCCAAAGGAGCGTAAGTAGTCTTATAAGATTTTTCAACATCATATCCACAATACTCCAGATATCCAACCATCTATATTTTCTAGATAACATAATTTGTTCCATCAAACCTAGGACATTCAAAAGTGATCTTTCTCTCCATCTTGAACCTTCCTTAAGTGGTTAAGCTTCTCTCCAAGGAACTGGGATTTGATACCAATTGTTAAACAAGACAACTAAGAGGGGGTGTGAATCAGTTGTAACAAACTTTAAACTTTAAAAATTTCACTAGAAATTAAATCAATCACAAATCCTTTACTCTGATAATATGATTAATCATTAAGTGCAAAGGTAGAAACTAAAAATCATCACAAAAACACAATGACACTAGATTTACATGGAAACCCCAATAAGAGAAAAACCACAATGAGGATTAACTCACAATATAAAGAATATTAAAACTAATTACAAAGGATCACTGCTAGAGAAGTCTCATTGCCAAAATAAGACTCGTTGTCTAGTTCAAGACTCATTATCCAACAAGGGTTAACCACCCGAAGTGCTCACTTCCATAGAATTACAAAGAAGATAGAAGGGATTTGTTAGATAGTGAAAAAAAATATCAATGCAACAAAGATTTCCACCACAATTCACTCAAACACTTGCAGACATACATGAATGATAGAGTACACCTTCAGCTCACTGCATCTAGAAACTCAAAAATTAGATTTCACACTGATTTTCCAAACTCACATCACATACACATTGATTTTCATCTATCTCACATCTATCTCTCTCTATTTCTTTGTACTACTTCAAAAATATCTCATCCTATATGTATACCTTCTTTGACTTTAAAACATATCCAAAGTCAGCCACACACCATTTGCATTTACAAATTCAAATTAGGTCAGTGCCAAAACATTCTAGGGTGGAATTAGAATGAGGGCTACCTAAACACATGCTAAGTGAGGAATCAAATAAATTCCAACATGCTTCATGAAATTCACAAGCAGTGTTTAACACGAGGTCAACTAAACTAGTATAAAAGAAATAAACAATTAAGCACACACAACCTTAACACAATCCAATCCTTCCAAACAAAAAAATTAACTTCAACACGATCATATCAGCTTAACTCCAGAACCGCAAGTCATAAGAATCAAACAAGAAGGAATCCAGAGAAACTGCATTTCTTCTAGACCTCAGCTAGATACATTGAAAACTACAATTCACAATTGGTGAACATAACTCACATATTACAATGAAATAGAAGCCTAAAATTTGGATAGAGCAACTTCCAATAACCATGATCAACATATCTGAATCACACAAACATATGAGCAAATCTTAGAGCAAAACCTAGAGCAAAACTGAACACCTAAAACCTTTTTCCTTTACAATTTTCTCAATATCCTCGACATATATAGCCAATAACCTTCATCCATGGCAATAGAAACTAGTTGACATCAATGGCAATACCTTCATACTTGATTCAATATCTTCATTCTTGCAACACTTTTTGTACTATAATCTTAGCAACACTTCATTCTTTTACTTTTAATGACCTTTTAAATAATTAAATATAAATCATCTTTTAAAAAAAGTTAGTTTTTGACAATTTAATTTAATAATTTATTATTTCTAGAGTTTTAATAAAGAGGACATGATAGTCTACCCTTCTAAAAAATTGTTTGTCCATAAGAAATGTTGATTCAATCCATCTAATTAATATTAGATAAAAACCATTGTGATTCTAAAATGTACCAAATCAACCTAAGAGGTTTGTGTGTCCATCTAATCAATGAGATAGATAAGAGAAACCTTCAAAAGTAACATCCTCAAATTTACTTGCTAGATGTTAAAGTAATCTTCAACAAACTCCCCAAAATTTCTTTTTTCTCTATCTTGTTTCTACAACACTACTTTCATTAAAGTTGAAGAATATGTATAAGGAATCTCTATTTTCATTTCTTGAATCTTTGATGTTAGCATAGTTTTTTGTATTACATTGTTTAGATTATCATTTAGTTTACCAATGGCTACGGTTACTAATTATAGAGTTTTTTTGATAGTTATACAACTCTATCTCCCTATATATGTAGTGCCCCTCCATTCTCACCTTGGATGTGCAGGTAGTTGGCCTCGGTAATCGGAGATGAAGGTAAAATAATGGGGATATTTAAATGTACATTATTATTTTACCATGACCATTATGTGATTATGTGATTATGTTTATTATTTGATTATCTTGTGATTGTTTGTATCTTGTTTGTTATGTAATTGATCGTTATGAGTTGATGTTTTTTGGTGAAAGGGACAGTGTCACATTACTCATTCGTGAGTACCCTACTATGCTACGATTTCCTTTCACGGTGTGTTTGATTGTGTGTTTATATATATATGCTCGACCATTTTGTGTGTTGTAGGTTGCAAGTACCAGACATCAAATCCACCTAAATTATTAGGTCTGAGCATGCCTTAAACCTAATGGAAATTGTTAAATGGAGATAATGTATGGTCCCCTACCCTAGCCATCATTCTCAAAGAGGATGAGTATCCATTCAATCATCCCATTAGTCTTGTATGTTGTTTGTAGTCAATCGGTCTCATTCTCAACCTTGTTTATGTTTTGGTTATTACTATTGATATTTGGTTGTTTGAATTAATTTGTTTTAATAATGTTTTTTGACTAATCGATGATTTAAGTAAATTACTAAATAAAGCATGATTGATAAATAGTTATAAAGGTCATTCTTGGTTAACTAGTTCATTAAATTAAATTATTAAGTTAAAAAGTATTCCAATAATCAAATATAAATATATTAATTATTAATGATGGAATTATAATAAATTAAAAATGTGGAAAAATATTATAATATAAAATAAAATAATAAAAATGGAAGGTGATAATGGATAAGTAGTAGAGACAATTAAAAAGATAGAAAAATATTGTCTAGGAGAAAATACGTGACTTCGAACTGTTTGTCGTAAGGAAACTTGTTGTTTTGTGAGATTTTTATTTGACTTATGGTTTTAAAAAATAAACATATTTTATTTTTGGTGAATAATTATCATTTGGGGAGAGATTTGGAGGATAGTTAATTTTTGGGGGTTTCTGTGAAGTGAATTATGATTATTGTCTATAAGAAAATTTATGTGAAAAGAAATGCGTGTTGTTGTTGGAGACTAGAAAATTTGACTGGGGTTTGGTGAGATTGGATTTGCAAGCTATAAATTTTTGAGCTCAGCATCGAACCTTCATCCCAACCAAGCATTGGATCAAGGTAGGCTTGAATTTTTGTTGTTTCTCTGTAAGTTTGATCAATGCAAATTGTTCTCCAAGTTTCACTGTTTCTAAAAAATGAATAATTGATTTTTCAAAAATTTCGGTAGTTAGGATGTTTATTTATTGATTTATCTACCTTCTTATTTCTGAATGTAAACCATTGAAACTATATTCAATTCTCTACTTATGCACAAAACATTCGATTTAAATTTTCAAAGCAATCGATTTGAAATTTCCCTTGCATGATGTTTGCTTGATCGACGTTCCTTTATGATTACTAGATATCCAATGCAGTGCACCTTAGTATAGTGTGAGTCTATCTTTTTAGATTGTTCCATTTAGTATCACCAATATTCTCCACAAGAATACCATCCATGTTTAAATGATGGAAATGGTTCACATCTCTTAGAACAATTTCTCTTGCAACAATCTTGGAGATGAATTTAGATGCATTGTGGCAACCAAAACGTACTCAAAGGTTCTTAACAAATCTATTAGCTGTATGAGGTCTGTGTTTAGTAGACCAAATGCAAATGCCTACTTTTCATTATGGTCGCTAATTAATGATTCTTTTGTCTTCTCTCCCACAACATTAAGTAAAAGTCTTGAATTTGAAAATACCCTGCTACCTTTAGTTGCCAAGCCAACTTCTCCAACTTTGTATACAACTTTCGTGTTTGTGGATGCGATCTATCTCCTACACAAAAAACATGTACCATTTTATGGCTTTCAATCCAACTAGATCGAGGTATCTTTTAACACCTCTATCTTTCATCTTTCTCCTTACTAATTGAACTTCACCACACCTGGTCCCCCTCCATTGAGTTCATTGTTGTAGCAATTTAGGGTTGGGTTGTGTTGTAAGCCAATGTTGCATATAGCAATTTTTATTTCCTATGTGGGTTATATTCAATATTAAAAATTTGGCCCCTACTGTATGTATATACTATAATTCAATATCATATGTATATGCTGCAATTGGAGTTCATATGTATAAGCTTACAAATTTGATTTCATATGTATATTCTTGTAATTCGATTTTAGTTGTCATAGCAATTTCATATGTTGTAATACGATTGATATACTTGTGGTTTGCTATTTTGTATGGCATCCTTATTTCGATAAATATATATGCATATTACCATTGGTGTTTGGTATTTATATATATATGTGTGTGTGTGTGTGTGTGTGTGTGTGTGTGTGTGTGTGTGTGTGTGTGTGTGTTTGCATGTGTATATTAAGGTTATAGTTACAAAAAAAATTTGCCCTTAGGAATTAATTGATTACGTAAATAAGTATTGGGAAAATTAAATAGAGAAAATTGGCTTACCTATATTTCGATAATTGAAGGATTTGATTAAATAAAAGAATTAAATTATCTTTTGATTAATTATTGAATGTTGATTCTTTCAAAATTATTTTATAATCGATATGAGATTAGTTATTAGATTAATTGTTGATATAGTTAATTAAGAATGCATGTAATGTTTTAGCAAATGGAATCTTAAGAACATGGGAAATAATTAATACTACTAAGTATAATTTAATAAGTAAACTATGAGAATAAAATTTAGTGGATAATCTTACTACAAATTTGGATATTGGATGGTTTACCATTAGTTATGTTGTTGGTTTTGTTAGTTTTGTAATGGACATAATGTTAGATTTGTAATGAATATAATGTTCAAATTGTAATGGTTATTTTTTTTGAAAGAATTGAAATTGGATGGTTTTCCACCAATGGTATTATTGTAATGGGTATTTTGTCATGGTTGTATTGTTGATTGATTGCTTGTATTGAAAGATGTGTTTGAATAGTGGGATTGGGAGTCCTTTATGCAAATTGGATTAAGTTTAGCTTCCACAGGTTAGGAGGGAGTATCTTGGTATGTTGAGAATTTTGATTGTTTTAGTTTGAAGTGGTTGATAATGTGCTTGAGATGTGTGCAAGAAGGTCTATGTCTTGCACTATTTATACATTCTTGTGATTGTGATATGTGTACGAGACGATCAATGCCTTGCATCGTATTGGGATTCATGTGATTGGTTATGTGTACAATATGACTTTACCTTGATTTATGTATTGGGTTTTCTAGTTCCAAGTAGGGGGAGTGGCTCTCAATGGGGGCCGAAACCCAAAGTAGTTTCTAGGGTAGCCCATTTGGGAGTTTCTTAATTTAGTGATAACCTAATTAATGAATTAGGGGGTTGGGTAGATTTCACGTTAAATGAGATAATTGGATGCCTCACCCATGTCTGTAGTGCTCATTTAGGCTATGGATGGGTTGAGAAGGCCTGGTTGGAAAAATCAACTTCCTTGTCCTCATGAAAGGAAAGTCGGTTTTGCATGTGTCACCCTATGGGGCCGACATCTAGTGAGAGATTTTCAAGATAACCATAAATGGGGTCCGACGTCTAGTGAGATACTATTAGGATAACCCATGCTACGACCATGCGATGACACTCTCCCCTATTGCAGTCTAGCATTCCCTAGTTATGTTTTCCCTTCTATTGTGTGAGTGCCTCTAGAAGTGATGTTGTGTTATGTGATTTTCATGTTGTTATGTGTTATGCTGGAGTCATTTTTAGCCTTGTCATGTTAGGCTTTTGTATTCTTTACTGTTGTTGTAGTGGGACCTTATGTTATCTCCTAGTATGGTGGGTGGACCTTAGGGTTCCACATGGTTAGGAGGTTGTGCTTTTTCCTCCATTGGGTTTCCTTGTTATTATTTGAGTGTGTGAAGGATGTACCTCATGTATCAAGTTCCAAATCTTGTACCAATTCGAGGAGATAGTATCATATGTTCATGTACTAGTCTTGTAAATTAGTTGAATCATGCATTGTAATCTTGATGTATACTTCCCAAGGTATTCGAGAAGCATTATTGTAAACTATGTAAAGATGTAATAGGTATGGTGTACCCTCATGTAAGGGAATTTGTATATGTACTTTTAGCTCTCTCTCTATGTGATTTTAATGATTACTTATTTGATTAACTAATATGGAAATGTACGTGTTTATTCACTTAATGCAATGGATTTAAATGAACTCTTGATGTTAGTTAGTTCATGTTGTATGTTTATATATTGGTAGTAGTTTTTCTAGTAATGTAGTCATGGAACCTTAGAGGACATATCTTAGCTTATATTTTGTTTAGATATGATTTATAGTTCTTGTTATTTCTTTAAAAAAAATTTGTACCATTATTGTAGTTAATTGTGTTGTCCTCTAAGGTTCTTTGGTAGGGCATCACAATATAAATGTTGTTGAATTTAATCCATGGATTCTCTACTTGGTCAGGATAGCGATGATAAATGTGTCACTAGGGTTGCATTTCACATGGAGCTTCCTAAGATTCTTGCTAAGCAAATATTTACTTAGCTAAGATTCTTGCTAAGAGTTTTTTATAAGAGGGTGTAAAATATGGTATTTACTTAGCTAAGTGAGGTGAAACACTAGTTTCCTCAAAGTATCCCAAAGCATAAGAATTTTTGTGTGGGCTCAAACATGAGTGAATATGAGTAAAGCCCCCTCAATTGATGAAGTAGAAAACACATTCTCAAGGGAAATTGTCAATAGAGGATCATTTATCCTTTCTAGTAGGATGGGATATCGACTCCACTAGCTATTTGAAATGTTACAATTGATATGCATTACTTGAAACAAGATGCGATTCAAGGTATTCATGTTAGTAACTCAATGGATCATGACATAAAATTCAAGATTTATTCCTTAGTATTTGGGTTTGAAGAGTCACTTTCATTGGAAGTAGTTATAGATTGCATGTGTTTAATATTTTTACATAAGGAGAGATGAAGGAGACCTTGGAAAGTTTGATTCAAGGAGTGATGAAGGGATCCTTCCTGGTTACTCAGCTAGAAGAAAGGCCTATAGATGTTATAACAAGAGATTGGGAAAGATGATTGAAAGCAAAAATGTTAACTTAGATGAAGACTTGTGTCAGATCTCACTAGAACTAGAATTTTTTGGATATACTATTCCTTGCTGGATTGAAGAAGAAGAAGAAGAGAAAGAAGAAAAGGAACTATAACCAATAAAGGCTCCAAAGACTCCAAAAAAATATGTTCAGAAGAATCATTCTATAGATTAGATCATTGGAGATAAGAATGAAGGCGTTCCGATGAGAAGTCTTGCAAGAGCAAGTGAGCAAGTAGATTTGTGTATTTTGTCAAAAGTTGAGCCCAAGAACTTTGTTGATGCTAGAAAAAAATGAAGGTTGGGTAAAAGCAATGGAAGAAGAGTTAGACTAGATATAAAAGAATCATACTTGGGAATTGGTTCCCAAACCTATTGATAAGAATGTGCTAGGAACAAAGTGGTTGTTCTGGAATAAACTGAATGAATATGGTGAAGTTATGAGGAATAAAGATAGATTGGTATGTAAGGGATATTCTCAAGTTGAGGGTATTGATTTTGAGGAGACTTTTTCTCTAGTATCCAAAATGGAGGAAATAAGGACGTATCTTGCTCTTACTGCTGATAAGAACATCAAATTATATCAAATGGATGTAAAGTTACCTTTCTTAAATGGTGATCTAGAGGAAATGGTATATATTGAGCAATTAATGGTTTCCATTTATCAGAAGATCCAAACATGGTTTATAGACTCAACAAAGTTTTGTATGATATCAAGAAAGATCCTAGTGCTTGGTATGCTTGGTTGGATAAGTATTTACTTCAAAAAAGATTCAAGAAAGTTACTATAAATAGTAATCTTTAAATTAAGGTTTAGGAAGACAAGTTTTTGATTGTGGTTGTATAAGTTGAAGACACCATCTTTGTTTGAGATGATGATATGTGTAAGAATTTTGTAGAAGAGATACATAAATAGTTTGATATGTCTATAATTGGTGATTTTTCTTTCTTCTTTGGGCTTCAAATTATTCAAAAAGATGGCAATATATTTATTCTCAAGCTAAGTATGTTAAATAAATGTTGAAGAATTTTGGTATGGAAGATACCAAACCTGTAGGTACTCCTATGGTGATTGGTTATCACTTGAGAAAAATTGATGAGTTTCTAGAGGTTGATTAGACCTATGATTGGAGGTTTATTATACTTGACTACCTTTAGACCTGATATTATACATGTAGTGTGTATGGCCACTAGATTTCAAGCCAATCCTAGGCAATCTCATGAGAAATCAATGGAAAGAATATTTAGATATTTGAAGGGAACTTCGAATTATGGTTTGTGGTATAAGAGGGATTAAATTTTATCTTTGAATGCTTATATTGATGATTGGGAAGAATGTGTGGATGACTGGAGAGGTAAAAGTGGAAGTGCTTTCTTCTTGGGAGACAAATTGGTCTCCTGGTTTAGTAAGAAGTAGGACTTAGTGTCCATATCTACAGTAGAAGCTGAATATATTGTTGTAGCACCTTGCTACACCTAGGTGCTTTGGATGAAGAAAAATTTGAAGGATGTAAAGGTGATATATGGTGAACCCATTCAAATATTATGTGATAATAGTAGTTCAATTAACACTTCCAAGAATTCGGTAATGCATTCAAGAATCAAACACATTTCTATCCAGTATCACTTTATGAGGGAGAAGGTTGCAAAGCATGAAGTCAAATTGGAGTATGTGCCTACTAAGGATTAGATTACAAATTTTTTTACTAAGTCAGTTTCAAAAGATACCTTTGAGTATCTTCGACAAAAGTTAGGGGTTATTGCCCCTCCTTGTTCTAACTATATGCATAGATGGTGCATCTATCTAGTGGGAGAAATTCATGTCATATATTTTTCTCTCAAATTGATGTGTGCTACCTCTTATGGAGAGCTAGTAGCAAGGAGGAGTTTGGAGAGTTGTGCAAGTGTTGAGAAGAGGTTCTTTTGGTCAAAGGGGGAGAATTTGTTCTTGTTTCAATTGAAGAACTTTGGCCCTTTAAGTTGGAATATATGTTGTTTTGTGCAAGTGTGTGTGGCCCTTTGTCCTTGATGTCAATGGGAGAGTGTGAGTAGGTGTATGTTTCCATAAATTCCAAAGGGGGAGATTGTTGGAAATGGTTGTCATTGATGCCAACACTTGGTGAGACTATTGTATGTTTTGTTGTATGGTTGGTTGTCATTGATGTCAATACTTGATGAGATTTGTGTAATGTTGTGGCATTATTTATATTGGTTGAATTGGTTGTCAACACTTGAGGAGATTGTTGTGATGTCAAATTGTTACTTGGCAATGGATATATGTCATGTATTTTTTGTTGCTAATATTCATGGTTGGATGTCATGCCTTGTCTAATGTTAATGAAAGATGTATAATTGAGTATGTTTGTTGTCAACGGAGTTGATATCAAGATGATATATTGAGATGAGGATTAGAAGAGTTGTTGATGGTGAAGAGATGTTGATGGTCTATAGTATGTTGTATGCTCTCTCCTATTGTTCTTGATGAAGCATGTGTTGTTACAAGAAATTTTTTTCCTTCATAAGTTGATGAAATGTTATATTTTAGGAAGTTGTAATGAAAAATTCTTGGGAGAATGCTTTGCATTCCTTCACTATTGAAGATATGATCTTACAATTTGGGATTTAGTGTTTATGTTATGTGGATGTTTCACTCCTATATTTTTAGGTCACCAATGTTATTGAGGAGGTTTCTATAAATTGCAGAAGGTTGGCAGTGTTGTTGGTCATTTGGATTGCTCTGAAAAATGCTCCACATTTCTCTATATTAATGTCTATACTCTTGTGGCTTGGTGGATGTCCTCTCAATGTTTGTACAATGTATTAGTTCAAATTTCATGTGTTGAAGTTGTTTTCAAGTTGTTCTATTAATGCTATATCTCACGGTTGTGTATTCTATACTTTTGGGTTGAAGTGGCCTATCTCTATTTCATCTACAGTGGTTGTTGATGGAATGACAGTATGAAACAAGTGTCTAGAAGTATTGCTGGATGTTCAAGGACCATCTCTTTGTGATGCAAACATCAATGCTTATTCTCTTTTGGTGTTGCATTGTGTTTGAGTTGGTCTTCTGCGCAATTTGTGGATATATGGCTGGCAAGGCTTGTTCTCTTTCTTGGGCTAAGTGCTTGATGGTTTTCACTAGTATATGAAGTGTTATTATGGATTTGGGTCTTGACCTATCTTGTTGGATAGGACCACATTGAGTTAATTCAATTGGAAACTATATATTTCTGGGCCAATTGGTTATGTACTTCATGTTTCATCTACATGTTTCATTGTTGCTGACTTGGGTTAATGTACCAACATGTGAATTATTTAGAATCACATTGGAATATGTAATAAGATTATTTTTGGTCCTATATCTTTTGGATAGTACTATATTATGTTTTTGTGGCCAACTTGTTGAAATCATTATTTGTATTCTTTCTAGCTAACCTAATTGATGTTTCAAGATCTTGTGGTGGATATAAATGGAAGATCAAATCAGTTGTAAGATTATGACTATAAAATGTATTAAATATCTAATAGAGATAGTGTGAAAGTGCATGGAATAAATACCAAATGTGCTTAAACGCCTCATTCAATAGAGTGTTGTGTTGACAAATATTGTAATTTTCTATAAACTTCTTGTATCTTGCTCTAAGATAGTGAATCTCATCAAGTCCTTGTATCCTTCCCTAGAGTTGTGTGCTTTAGTTTTGTAAGTCCCTTGTATCTTTCCCTAAGGTTGTGTGCCTTAGCCTACAAGTCCTTAGTAGTGAGCCTAATTATAATATTGTAAGCAGTGAGCTTCTATATTGTGATTTAACTCTCACCATGGTTTTTCCCTAATTGGGTTTTCCATGTAAATCTAGTGTCATCTTGTGCATGTGTGTTATTTGTTTCATTTCTCACTATTGCTAATCTGGTTAAGAGTTAAATTGTTGTATCTTTCAATGCTAAAGGTTGCTAACCTTGTTGATGAACTAAATTATTATATCTTTGTTTACTACTGATTTGTTTGAGGGATTTTGATCTAATTAAAAATTTATAGTTTACTGAAGGGTTTATGTTTTAAAGAGATTGATTCACCCCCTCTAAGTCTCTAGGAATTTTCAACAAATGATTCATAATTGTCTCCAATAGAGAAATACCTTTCTAAGTCCCCCCCTCACAATTCAAAGGCCCAAAAAAGGTATCTAGTAGTGGGAGGCCCATCTAAAACCCCTTCTCAACATAAATCACCTTTAGCAAATGTTAGTAGTGATGACAAAGACCCGTTAAAGGAAAATAAAAAAAGCTTTCAAGAAGCCCAAGAGATAATGATGAAAGAGCAAATGATAGAAATGGTAAATCATCTTTTTTTACAAGAAGGCTCTAAATTTATTGATCAATTGGTAGAGGAAGCACTAGAAAAGAATTTGGATTACAAATTTTCCCAAACCCTTTTGATTATGCAATCAATTAGACCATTTTATTAGATTCCAACTCCAACATCTTTGAATAGAGGCATACCCCCAAAAACCAAGAAAACTTGAGATAAAATAGCTACTAGGATCCAATATATATTGGATAAAAGAACTAGACTGAGGAGAGCTTTATGCTCCCCTCAAGAGAAATGAGATTCCTATCATGGAATGTTAGGGGCCTAAACACCCCTAAAATAAGACACTTGATAAATCATCATTTAGACTCTTACGAAGGAAATATCATCATGTTGCAAGGAAAAAATCACTATTGATCATGCACAAGGAGTCCTTAGTAAATGGAAGAAATAGAAATTCCTACATTCTCTAACAAAAGGAGCCTTAAGAGGATTAGTTGTGTTATGGAATGATAGAAATACCCAAGTTAAACTAATACTCTTAATGCAACACTGGATGCTAATGAAGGTTACTTCCTTTGACCTATGCTTTTAGATTTGTAATGTTTATGCATCCACATCCAAAATTGAGAAAATAATCCTCTAGGACACCATATCCCCTACCCTAAGAAACCTAAAAGAGGAAAACGGTCTTTTGGGGGGAGATTTCAATACAATTTTGCACTACCATGAAACAGAAGGGGGCATAATCCTCCTTTGAAAGGTAGTGGAAGAATTCCATGACTTCATATCAGAAAATGATCTATTAGATTGCTCTCCAAAAAATGGTATATTTATATAGAAAAATAGGCGAAAATATTTCTACTTAATTGCAAAATGGTTCTAGATAGATTCCTAATTTATGTGGAATGGTCAACAAAAATAGCTCCTATTGAGTCATCTATCCTTTCATTCTTTTTCTCAGATCACTTCCCCATACAATTGGCCCTAACTTCACAAACACCACACCCTAATTCAACCTTCAAGTTTTAGGAAATGTGGTTTAGAGACCCCCTTTTCCTACCTCAACTCAAGAGTTGGTGGGAAAACACTCCCTTTATTATTGGATCTAGAATCTTTTAGTTAGAAAAAAAAAGTTAACATTTATCAAATAACAAATCAAAGCTTGGAATGAGTAGCACTCAAAGAATAATTTTTTATAGAAAATAGCACTACAAACCCAACTTGGTGAGATCAATGATCAAACCATTAGAAATGGTATGAACAACACCACTTTCAAGTTGCATAGAAAACTACAATTAGAACTAGAAGAAATCTTGATAAGAGAAGAAATATATTGGAGACAAAAATCAAGAGAGCTATGGCTCAAATAAGGGGACAAAATAAATGAATTATTCCATTTATCAACAAAAGTTAGACAATAAACAAATTCTATATTCAACATCAACTCCCCCTTAGGTAGCAACTTGAAGGTAGAAAAATCCACCAGCTGAGAAGTAGTCCGCTTCTCAAACTTACTAAGCAAGCCAACCCAACAAAGTGCACAAGAAAATAATATCATATTAGATGATTTTTTCCTATATATTCCCTTGCTAATATTTGTGGAAGATAATAACCTCTTCCTTAAATATTTTACATTACAAGAAGTAAAAGAAGTGGTTTTCTCTATGTCACTAGACAAAGCCCTAGGCCTAAATGGGTTTACTGCCATGTTCTTCCAAAAATTTTGGGAGTTCATGGGGTGTGAAATCTTGTTATATTTAGAGGAATCAAGGAGAAACAAAAAAGATCTTAAAAGAACTGAATAGCACATTCATAACATTAATCCCTAAAAATTATAACCCCACTACCTTTACCGATGTCAAGCCCATATCACTATTAAACACCATTTTTTTCCAAAGTAATCTCTATTAGACTCACTAAGATCATTTCAAGAATTATCTTGGATGAACAAGGTGGATTTTTCCTAGGTAAGGATACAACATAATGGTCCTTAATAGTCCATGAAACATTGCATTCCATCAAGGAAGGAAAAATCCCGACAATGGTTATTAAACTTGACATGCTGAAGGCCTATGACGATTTTTTAAATTGGGATTTCCTTTTAAAAGTGCTAAAAAAACTCATATTTTCATACAAATGGTGCCAATGGGTTCATTCATATACATCACAGACCAAGTTTTTATTCTTGTTAAAAAGATCTCCAACTAGCTTCTTCAATTCCTCACAAGGGTTTAGACAAGGTGCTCCTTTATCGCCCTTCCTTTTTATTTTAATGGTAGAATCACTGAGTTGGGAAATAGTAGGGTCAAGAGCTCAAGGTGCATGACAAGGTATAGACATCCACACCTCAACCATAAATATGACCCACTCATTATTTGTAGATGATACTCTTTTATTTTCCAAATCTAATGTTCAAGAAGCAAGGGGCATTTTAAAATTATTTTAAAGAGTTATTAAAGGGATTCAGGTCAAAAAATTATTGAAAAAAATCAAGTATTTTCTTTCTAAATACCTTCCCAATAGTGCCAATATGAACTCTATCTATTCTTGATTTCAAATATGATGAAATACGAGCTAATACTTTGGCATCCCATTCTTTTTAGGGCTAAATAGGCTTGGGTTTTAGAACAAAATTATGACTCAAACTCAAAATAGAATAACATCATGGAAAGGTAGATGGTTAACAATGGCTAGAAAGCTCATACTAACAAGAGTAGTCCTTTCATCTATCCTTGATTACATTATGTCATTTCTTAAGCTACCAAAATTAGTACAACTGAATATAGAGCAATGCATTAGAAAGTTTCTCTGGTATGGGAATCTTGACAACAAGAGAAAGAGAAAGATACCACTAGTTTCATGGAGTAAAATTTGTGAAGAAAAAAACTTGGAGGTGTTGGCTTACATAATCTAGAAGCAAGGAATTTGGACTTGGGAGCCAAACTATCATGGAATATTTTTGCAAAACCTTCTTCCAAATGGGCCAAAATCATACAAAGAAAATATATGGACTCTACGATGCTTGAACGTATCTTTACAATAGAAAATCCACCAGAGGGCTCTAAAATGTGGAATTTTATCATAACCTATAGAGAAGTTATCATGCCACATTTAACCTAATCTATATGTAATGGAGAAAACACATTATTCTAGGAAGACTCCTAGAACGACTTCCCACCACTGGCCAAAATTGAAAGATTAGAAGTGAGAACATACTTCAAACACCACTAGGGTGTAAAAGTAAAAGACTACCTTAATCAAGAAGAGAATCTCATTTCAAATGCAAAATGAAAAAAACTTGTTGGCTACAATTTTCCAACAAACGAAAAGGATCAACTACCAAAAATTCTTTAATAGATAAATTTTTCTTTCTAGGGACCCTGACAGGTTCATTTGGGGTCCTTCCAAGTTAGACAACTATAAAATCAGCCTAGGATACTCATGAATTATCCAACAAGGAAATGTTGCCTCAACAAATTAGACCCACTTGAATTATGCTTTGACTCTATAATTATTCAAAAAATAGGGTCATTTGCTTGGTTACCATTGAATAAGTGGATCCTTGTACCCATGAGAGCCTAGTCAAGCTAGGAATATCTACCCCCTTCAATTACATATTGTGTGGCCAACAAGAAGAGGATATAGATCATATTCTCCTAAAATTCTCACAACGACGTTGGTCATTGCTTCAAAACAAACTTAATTGGTTCATACCCCTCTAAGAATATCTATTAGTATTTTTTTCCTCATGACCAACAATGAATAAAGATTCCTTATTTTACTCAATTTCATTAATAAGCCCTTCAACACTAATATGGTGTTTATAGTGGAAAAAACAAAAGAATATTTCAGAAGGAGCACCACTCAGTTGAAAAAGTAACATGAAAAATAGAAAGTTTAATCTCTAAGTTAGTAATTTATAGTGTATATAAATCAAACACCTCAAGCAAAATCTACTCAAATTGGGATGCACAAATATCTTCCTAGTGGGTGTTGATCCATTCTCCAAATCCAAGAATGGTTTCCAAAAACTAAACCCAAGTACAAAAGTGTAGTATCAAATTCACCACCAATGGATGTGGTAAAACTTAGTTTTGATGGGGCATCTCAAGGGAATCCAGGTTCTTTTGGGGCTTGTTGTGTACTAAGGAACTAGTTAGGTATGACTATTGGAGCCCTTGCTCTAAAATTACCAGATGGTACAAATAATAAGGCTAAGTCTTAGACATTTCTCATAGGGATAAAATTGGCTAAATCGGTAGGTGTCAAACATATATATTGAATTAGACCCAACATAGATATTGATAACTATCATGCCTTGGTACACATAGCCAACAATGAATTAGACCCAACACAAGGGAATTGAGTCCCCAAAATATCCTACACAGGTTGCGTGTTTTCAAGTTCCATTGGAAATAACTACCTCCAAGTTGTGTGGTCCCTCAGGTGAGCATATATTTCTTCTTACAAGCCCTTGATGGTCAAATTTTCATTGGATGAAATTATGTAGTCTCTTTTGTGCTCATAGGCCTAATTACAAAATGAAAGTGTTGATATGTCATGGTGGCCTTAGATGTTTGGTCATGTCTTTTTTCACTAAGTGTCACACTGACATAGTCTGACGTAGTCACTAAGCATTGCATCTACCTTTTGGTGCATAGGCAGTCGATTCCTCTCTTAAGGTGTTGAGATATTACTTATGCCAATGGTCCGTCTTTCATGGAGGTCCACTTTTTTCTCAAGATTCAAAACTTTCCACCACCTTGAACATACTAATGTGTCATTTGTGGAGGCATGCTTTCCTCTTAAGCTTCATAGCTTACCATTGTGGACATGGAAAAAGTATCCCTTTTTGTTTGCTTGATTTTGGATTAATTGATGACAAATTGGACTTAATGAGGCCTTGATTTGGTGTTGTGAAGTGTTTTACACATCCAAATTAGGTCTTGTACCCTTGCAAATTGAATAAAATGCATTTAACGATGTCTTGTAAAGGTGTTGTAAATTGTTGTAAAAGACTTTCACACTTCTCTAGAGACTTAATGGACCTTATCAACATTATAAAATGTATTTAATTGCATTATCACATCAATCTAGAAGGCTTGTGAATTAAAGTTAACTCTAATCTAGTGTTGCAATATGTTTTACACATTCACATTGGATGTTGTGCCTTTCTAGTCTATGTGGACCTGATTTTAATGATGTAAAGTGTATTTTTAATCACACTTTCACATTGAAATTTGTGTCTCTAGCCCTAATTACTCTTTATATCATCCTTAATAGGCCCCTATGGCCCTATATTGTGCATCCTGAGGCATAATTTGATGAAATAACTAAAAATGTCACTATATAAACCTGATTTCCTTACTTCCTAGCATTCCAAATAGTAGAATGGTCCATTTGGGACATATTCACCATTAGGGGTGAATTAGTCCCATCCAGGTGGGACCCATTCACCCTTGATGGCGAATGAGTACCATTTGAGCCATTTTCGAGGTTTAAGAGGGAAAAGTTAGGTTTTAAGTTTAATTTTTCTCCATGTTGGCATTAGGGATCAAATAAACAAGTATATTAGATGGATTTCCTATAAATAAAAACTTTAAAACCATAATTTAGGCACCCAATCATTCATTCACCATTCATTATCTTTTCAAGTCAAGCAAGCTAGGGTTAGGTCATTTAGAGAGCATTCAAGATCATTTTTTAGACATTCAAGGGAAGATTCTTCATCTTTTACTACAAAAATTCAAGATCAATCATCATGGAAAGGTATTGAGTCCATTTTCTCATGCTTCGTTATATTATTTCTCCATGTTGGTTTAATTACCTAAAAAGGGGTTTCACCAAGGCAAACCCCCATGCCCTAACATTCAACATTTCTGCTTCTCTTCTTGTGTGTTTGCAAATTTAGGCATCTTGAAGGATTGGAAATCATTAATGATCAATTTTCAAAGTTGTTGAAGGCATATCCTTGTTGATTAAGCCAAAATACCCATAAAAAGTCACTTACAGTGTCAAAAATCAGACATTCAAAGGTAAACACCTGTTAGGAACCAAAGTGTAGACCGAGAGCTTCTGTTTCCACTTTTGGATTTTTAGAAATTAAAAATTGGAATGATTCACCACTAGTGGTGAATGAGTCCCACTACTAGGCCTGAAAAGTGTTTTCTACAGTTTTGGATACCCATTTGTTTGAAATGGGCTTTAGAACAGTTTTCGAGATCTAGGACTAATTCGCTCAAAATGGCGAATGAGTCCTAGTAGGCCAAATTTTTAGAATCAACAACATTCTAGAAGTAATTTCCAATCTCCAAAAAGTTCTCAGGTGCAAAAATTTAGTTTCATTCATTATTGTTATAGTTTACTTTCATTTCTAGGTCTTTTTGCACACATCACTATGTTTTCAAACAACTTGCATTTTCTTAGTTCACTTAATAATCAATATATTTATTTAGTTTTTTGCATTTATATCATCTTATTTAGACATATTTCCTTCATTATTACATTGATCTTGAGTGTAGACATTGCCCATTTTGGCCCATCTCTCTCCTTTTAGGTGAAAAACCCTAGAAATGCAAGAGTCTTAGGGTGCCAAAATCTTTGTCTCCATTTTGGTGAACCTACTTTTTGTATACTTTATTTTTTGATTTGGAGTCCACATATTGGGAAAACAAGAGAAAAAAACTAATAAGGGGGGTGAATTAGTTGTCCCAAAACTTCAAAACTTACCCAACTTATTAAGTTTATTCTCATATTTGATTATTAACCATGGAAACAAAAATTAACACATCAGAAGCACACATAACACCAAGATTTTTTTACGTGGAAACCCTATTAGGGGAAAAACCATGGTGGAGGTTGTCCAAACAATTATACCCTATTAAAAGTATAAGAAAATGAATATGGGGAATGCAATTGCATTTAGGCACACTGCCTAGAGCTCACTACTCAATTACAAAGGAAGACACATTGTCTTACAAAGGATTTGTATTAAAGCCATCTGCAAGGATTTGAACTGATAAAATAGCATCTCCTAATGCCTGATCACAGTTCTAGTTAAGTGCATGAACAACTCTTCACTCTTCTTCACTTTTCTTCACACTTTTCTTTTCCTTCAAATGATTAGGAAATTATTCACACATACACACACACTCACACACTTGAACTTGAACAAAAAACCACTCTTATATATCTGCAACAAGAAATTTCACTGCTACAAGTCGACCACAAAGAAATAATAAAATGAATATAACTATCATCCCAAATCATTCATAATAATCAATGTGTATCAACCAAAGTAGGCCATAACTTAGTGAGGACCTAAATCAACATATTCAACATGAAAAAAATTAAATTAAATTCTCCTCAAAGATTCATAACATGCTTCAACACCATGTCAGCTAGGAACATGAAAAATATGAACACGCAAGAGAAAATTGCCAACCGTAATCACAACAATCAATGTGGACATGCAACAAAGATAGAGCATGATCTAGAAGCATCCAAAAAAATTAAGAACCAATAGAGAAGCATCTACAACAACTGAACTAACTGAAATGGCCTCATCTTCAATCAAGAACACCAACTAAAGAAATAGAAAAATTGTTTGAATGAAAATCTTCATAACTCGATTAAATCTTCATGCAGATCTGTGAAACTCAATGTGGATAAACTAGATACACTCAACAAGAAAATATTTAGTCCACAACCTCTGATCTTCAGTGTGCAGAACATACCACCATATTGAACTTCACTTAACCACTGACAACATGCAACTCTTTTCTTTACAATTTTCTCAATACCCTTGATATATACAACTTCAAAAACATTTATGCTAATAGTGTTGACATCAATGAAAACCACATATCAGAAACACAACCACAACATCCAACAATATCCCCCTTTGGAATTGATGGAAACACATGATGTGAAAAACACCATCAACCCAACTAACTGTTGACACTTACTCCCCCTTAGAATCTGATTCTTTTTCTCCTCAATTCTTTCTCATGAATTCTTCTCCCACATAACTCTTCTCCCTAGATGATCACCAATTTTTCACGTGATTCTTCCATTTCTTTGAAATCAATGACAAATAATCTCTAAGCTCTGAATGACATATTTGAATTTCTAAACATTTGACTACTCTGCCTGAGTAGTGGCCACCAGAACATCAATCTGAAACAAAATATGTCCATGAAATGGACAAAATGATGTAGATCAATGCATCCTTAGTTATGGTTAGGAGGGGTAATCACCCCTAACTTACCTCTGAGATACTCAAAAGTATCCTTAGGTAATGAATTTGTAAAGATGTCTGCAATTTTCTCCTTAGTAGGCACATATTCCAATATTACTTCTTTTTTGCTTACCTTCTCCCTCAAAAGTGAAACTTGATAGATATATGCTTTGCCTTTGAATGCAACACCAGATTCCTAGAAATTTTAATAGCAGTTGAATTATCATAGTATATAGCAATAGTATCATCATATACAACTCTAATATCCTTCAACATCTGCTTCATCCATAAGACTTATTACAATTGCTAGCAATAAAAATGTATTCACCTTAGCAGTGGACAAAGAAATGGCATTCTACTTCTTGCTTAACCATGAAATTAGCTTCTAACCCAAGAAAAATTCTCCACCACTAGTACTTTTCCTGTCATTTACATCTCCAACCCAATCAACATTAGTAAAGGCACTCAAAGTAAGATAATCATCTTTAGGGTACCATAGGCCAAGATCAATAGTTCCCTTCAAGTATCTAAAAATTCTCTTCACAACAGTCACATGAGATTCCTTTGGATTAGCTTGAAATATTGCAATAATATATATAACATTCATAATATCAAGCTTGGTTTGAGTTAAGTACAACAATCCACCAATCATTGATCTATATCTTGTCTGATTTTCTTTGAGAGAATCATATTTTGTTGTCAACTTGCATCTGGTCACCATGGGTGTACCAAATGGATTTGAATCTTCCATATTGAACTTCTTCAACAATTCCTTTACATACTTGACTAAGATATAAATATCCCATTATCTAACTGAGTAATTTGCAATCCCAAAAAGAATTTCATCTTACCAATCATAGACACCTAAAATTCATTCTGCATTTCACTAGCAAACTTCGTGCACAAAGTATCATCTCCCCCAAAAATAATGTCATCACCAAAGACTTCAACAATCAGATCTTTATCATCATTCTTGAAATATAGATTACTATCAGTAGTACCTTTGTTAAATCCAAGCTTCAACAAATACTTGTCCAATCTGGCATACCATGCTCCAGGGGCTTGCGTAAGTCCATACAATGCTCTCTTCAACTAACACACCATATCTTCCTTATCAATCAATTGGAATGCTTTAGGTTGCTCAACATACACTTCTTCCAATTCACCATTTAGAAAATCTAATTTGACATCCATCTGATAAACTTTGTAATCCTTGTGAGTTACATAGGCAAGAAATAATCTTACAGCTTCAATTCTGGCAACAGGGGCAAAGGTCTCTTCAAAATAAATTCCTTCCATTTGTGAATATCCTTTACATACTAGTCTTGCTTTGTTTCTAATCACATCACCTTGCTCATTCAGTTTGTGTCTAAAAACCCATTTAGTTCAATTAACATTCTTATCCTTAGGTCTGGAAACGAGAGTCCATGTATCATTCTTTTTAATCTATTTCAATTCTTCTTTCATTGCTTCAACCCAATGCTCATCTTTACATGCTTCATTCACACTAGTAGGATCAATCTTAGAAATCAAGCAATATTATTTTGCAATCTTTCTCCTAGTCTGGACAACTTTCTTCTTATCACCTATAATCTGATCTTCTGAATGATTTAATCTTACATACCTCAAAGTCTTCTTAGGTTGCTCTTCAGCTTCAATTTCTTATCTGTTTCCACTAGTTTCTCCTTCTTCTTAATTCTCTTGATTTTTTAGATTGATTTTCACTTGTTTTGTAGTTTGATCTTGCTTTCCTTGATTTGTACTGTCATTCTAATAATTAGATTCATATCCATAGGTTCTGGATGGTGTACCAAATTCTTCGTCAACCTTAACATTTGCACTTTCAACCATTTTCTTCAATCTTTTATTGTAACACTGGTAGGCTTGCTCTTAGTAGAATAACCCAAAAAGATACCTTCATCACTCCTAGCATCAAACTTTCCTATGTATTCATCTCTCTTAATGTAACATCTACTTCCAAATATCTTGAAGTATTTAACAGTAGGCTTTTGACCAGTCCATAGCTCAAAAGGGGTCTTACTAGTATCACCTTTGATTTGTACCTGATTGAGTATGTACACAACAGTACTCACAACTTCTGTCTAGTAGATATGAGGGACATTTCCTTCCAGCATAATTGTTCCAACAACATCTTCAACTGTTCTATTCTTCCTTTCCACAACTCCATTTTGTTGAGGGGTCCACAGTGCAGAAAATTGTCTTCTTATTCCATGTTCTTCAAAGAAATAATTAAATTCACCACAAGTGAATTCACCACCTCTATCTGATCTCAGACACTTAATCTTCAAACCTATCTCTGTCTCAACCACAACTTTAAAGATCTTGAACTTTTCTAGTGCTTTAGATTTCTCTCTTAAGAAAGTAACCCATACTATTCTAGAATAATCATCAATGAGTATCATGAAATACCTATAACCTTGTAGACTTCTAACCATAGAGGGACCACACAAATCAGTATGCACAAGCCCTAATAATTCATTTGAATAATGCTTTTTACTCTGAAATGAAATTCTGGTTTGCTTTCCCAATTGACATTCCTTGCATATTGCATTAGTAGGTTTCACCAACCTAGATAGATCTCTCACAACCTTTGTAGAACTTATCTTGACAATATTATCAAAGTTAACATGACAAAATCTCTTATTCCATAACCAACTTTCATGAACTTAAGAGATCAAACAACTTTTACTAGCAACATTCAAGTGAAAAATATTACCTTTTGTCTTTGTACCTAATGCAATTACATTTATAGAACTCAATATTCTACACTTTCCATCATTGAAATGAAGATCATATCCTTTATCAACCATTTGACCAACACTCAAAATATTATGCTTCAATCCTTCTACATACAGAACATCATCAGTATTATGCTGACCATTAAGAGAAATGCATCCTTTTCCATGGATCACACCAACTGCATTATCACCAAATATTATGACACAACCATCATATTTTTCAAAGCTCACAAACTTAATTTTTTCTCCTATCATATGATGTGAACATCCACTACCAATTTCCGATTCATCTTTCTCTTCAATTCAAGTAGCTAGGGCTTTCTGCACATTTGTACAACCAGTAGATTTAGTAGATACAAGACTATTTTATTTGACATCAAGAAATACCCATTCATCATCATCTTTATCAGATTCTTCATCTGTTACACCTTCATCAGCAACATAGTAACATTTCTTCTGAAATCTAGGCTTGTTATATCTTGGTTTAGTATCTCTTTCTGGACACCTTGATGCAAAATGAACTATCCTATTGCAAGAAAAACATTTAAGAGGAAGATTTCCTTCATACTTACCTTTTCCTCTTGGTACTCTTTTGACAATAAGTGCTTCTTACTCTTCCATCTATTTTTCTTCTTCAATCTGTTTGATTTCATCCTCATATTTGAATGTACTTCCAGATGAACTCTCACCTGGTTCATATCTCTATCTATCTCTTCCAAAAGTAGTAGCCTTAAATGCAGATTCAAATTTAGGAAGGGCATTGAGGAGCCTAGGTTTTGGTCTAGTTTTGGGTAGAATCTAAAGTCTATTTGCTCATAGATATCATGAACTTTAATACTTAATTATTGGTATTAGCTTAATGTTTCCCTCAAACCATTGGCATTTGACATTATCCTATCTCTACAAGCTTTAATGATATTTGGCATAATATGTGGGTCATATATATTGATTTTCCATGTGATTAATGAATGTTTCTTTGAGTGGTTATTGATGTACAGTTATTATACGTACTAACCTTGGCCTGCAGATTTAATATGCCAAGTTAAGGAAGACACCACCATTTGGGCATGCACCATAATTTCCAGCTGAGAAATTGCTCCAAGTCAAAGGAAATCAACATCAAAGATTCTTCATGCAACTAAACGTAACCTCCTTGTATTGGACCTAAATGATCGAGCATGCATGGGCATTATTGTTGTACTGGATCTACGCTTGACTTGCATGTTTGACTGGATTCCATGCATGTGTAACTGTCATCACTCCACTTTCCCCTATTTTCCCTAAATGGAATCCTCCTAGTCGTGGAGTTGGCTGCCTTGTTTAGCTATAGTATATATATTGATTTGATGCTCCTTCTTCAGAAGGTTGCATGATTTGACATTGTGCTCTCATTCTCTAGTTTTAATAATACAAACATACATATTACTCTTTATATGTATGATTTATAGTGAATAAAATAACGTTATGAGTTCGAGCATCTGAGTTCTTGTTAGTTTAGAGGATACTTATCTAAGGGGGCCACTTGGTGAGTAATTCATTCTCGTAGTTTAGCATTAGCTTAGTATTGTCTGTTGTTTGATACTTAGTTAGAAATCTGGCATTGACTATTCCTGTAGCCACTAGAATTCCATTCTGTGACTATTCCTATGACCAAAGTGAACAGAGTAGTCCCTATTTGTTGCACAAATTTTCATTCTTGCTCTACATTTCAATTTAAGCATAATTGTTGGTTGATGTCCAACATTTTCTCCATTTCCTTTTAGCAATTTACTTTCAATATTGTGTTTCTTAGCTATAGAATGCAATGACTACTTGAGCCCCTAGTGCACATACAATGCTCACCCATTTCAAGTTCATGTCCTTGGGTTGATAAGTTAAGTGCACCTTCATGATGACTGAATGGCTATTTAGGTTAGATGTCCAGTCTCTGAATCAAGGCTATAAAGGATTAGTTATGAGATCATTGTAGGAGGCCAACATTTTTGGCGTCATTTTCGGGGATGGTGTCAAGCTAGGAAGTTTTTTTGGAGTCATTGGTAGTTTTTGTTGTAGTGTTTTTGAAAGTTGTTCTTAGCATATCCTCATTTAGGAAGTAATGACCCCCCTGATTCTTTACCAATTCTTTGTGTGAGTTTACTAATAGTGAGTGATACCACATGCATAGAGGAAGGAGAAGGGATGCTTATGGGAGATTCCTTCCTAACAATCCTCATCCATTCTAGCTAGTTGAGTACCAGAACCTACCAGAAGAAGAAGATCCACACCCATTTATAGATGCATATCCTGACCAAACCAACTCTAAAGTATCCTCAAAAGATCAAAGTTAGCTTGAGAACTCCTTTTCCTTAGAACCACATCAAGCAGGAATGGGTGATGCAAATATGAACAAACAAAATCAACTAGCTTTTCCTTTCCCCATTGCTCATCAAAATAAAGTTGACAACATCAAGAACATTCCTGTCTCAACACTCCCCAAGTTTTATGGGCTTGTGACAGAAGATCTTGATAACTTCTTATTTGAGTTTGACATACTCTGCAAAAGTTATGATTACACTATTGATGCACATAGGCTTAAGTTATTCCCCACGAATTTGAAAGATGCTACACTAAGATGGTTCATGAGCCTAGACTGAAATACATTGGAAAATTGGGAAGACATGAAGACAAAATTCCTTGAGAAGTACAAGGAATATTGCAGGGGTAGTGACATGAGAGGAGGTGACATTTTTAGGATGCAACAAAAGGAAGATGAGAGCTTGGAATATTACATTGCAAGGTTTCTATTTTTCTTATAAAAATCTCCACACCATGCACTTAATGAGGACTCACAAAAGTTGCTTTTCCTGAGAGGAATTAATGACAGTTGCACTGATGCTTTGGATCTCATGGTAGGAGGAGATATCTCCCAAGTTCCTTGGGAGGATATCAAGAAAATTTGACAAAATTACTCTAGGGAAGCTTCAAATAAAGGGAGAGCTTATTAATCTTCCATGGGTAAGTCAACTACTAGTGGAGTTTCATGAATGGAGACCACTCATTTGATGAGACTTCAAGTAAGAAATTATCAACAATCTAGCTGCACAGCTAGACACACTTTAGGCCAAAAAGAAGTAAGAGGAGGCAAAGATGATGTTGACAGATTATTGTCCCCACTGTAGAAAAATGAAGGAATGCAAATGTAAGATGGTAGCTAACCTGGAAAGCAAGCAGATTCCACCTGAGTTCAAGCCAATTTATATTGAAGAAGACCAAGTCTACTATGTTGCATAGAGGAAGCCTGGGGCTCAAAGACAAGGTATGCTACCGGATCCATTATCCTATGCTGGACCATATTTTAACTCTTATTCATCTGGTAACCAATGACAACCCCCATATCCACCTAGTTATGTAGGATATCCACCACAACCTTGGAGTAACCCTCTGAATGCTTGGCCTAGCCATTAAAATTCTCCACCTCAGGGGAATCGACAACAATTTCAAGGGAACTGACAACCACCTCCAGGAAATTGGCAACAAATAAATCAATGGAGAGGAGGATAGAAATGGCCTACTCAGAACACTAGCTACATGTAGCCACCTTCTCAACCCCAACAATCTGCTATAATGCCTTCACCTGCTAATCCAAGTTCCAATGCAACTAAACTAACTCAACTACTAGCTCAACCCACACCCAATCCTAATAACAAACCATAGCAACAAATTTCATATTCTACTAATTCAAATCAATTCCCTGCATATGTTGTGAGTGTAAGTGACATCCATTTGCATTCAGGAACCAAGCTACCAGCCCCTTCCAAGCTCATCATTACTGGACTTCTTGCGGAAGAGGAGGAGCCTCTGAATGATCCTATTAAGCCAAATGCACCTAAAAATCTTGAACTATTCCAAGCCAAGAAGACCGAGCAAGAACAACCATTTTCTCAGAGCCTAGAAGTTTCCAAGAAGAAAGAAGAAAAGGAGGATACCACTTTTGACATCCTGGATCAGATAAAGCATATATGTGTTCAAATACCCCTATTTGAGGCCATAAAAGATGTTTCAATCTATGGTAAGGTTATCAAGGAAGCTTGTCTTAAGAAGCTAGGAAGGAAGAAGAAAGACCCAACTACAGTTCATGTGGTGGGCCAACAAGTTGTTATCATGTTGGGAAAAGTGACTATTCCCAAGTATAATGACCCAGGTAGTCCTATGGTAGCAGCCATCATAAATGGGATTCAAGTGAAGAATGCTTTGATTGATTTAGGGGCAACAATCAATGTAATGACCAAAGAAATCTTGAAACAACTAAATATTGCAAGTATGAGATCTACTCCTACTATCCTGCAGCTTGCTGATAGCTCTATTGTTAAGCTTGATGGTGTAGTGGAGGATCTTGTGGTAGTTCTAGACTCCTAGGAATATCCAACAGATTTTATGATTCTTTCTCCTAAGGCTACACTAGGTGGGTATCCCATCATTATTGGAAGGCCATAGTTGGCAACTGTAGATGCCTACATTGGATGTCAGTTAGGTGACATGACCATTTCAGATGGAAGTAGTACTATTTTTTTTTTCTTTATCGACCTCCTCAATCATCTCATGATGAAGAAGATTTTGTATGGCCACAAGTTGGTGAAGAGGCCGAGGAAGTCAATTTTGTGGTGCAACTTATGATGCTAGGTAGAAGCTCTTTCATGCAGCTCCAAGATGAGGATGAAGTGTTGACTAACATCATTTAGAACCATTATGAAGTGGGGGAAGCATCATCTTCTACTTTAGTTAGAACACTTCTGCTCGTTCTTCCTGCAACCATTGTTCCTATAGATGTCCTTCTTGCAGCCACTCTTCCTGCAGACACTGTTCCTATAGACATACTTCCTACAACAACAAGTACATTCCATAAATTTCTATCATATGAACTAAAGGTACCATGTGTTAATGAAGCAACCATGGTAGAGTTAACTACACAAGTATAGGTGTCAGAGGGAAAATATGTGAATGTTAATAGTAAATTGAATGAAGAGCAACAACTGTTATTGGAAAATCTATTAAGGGCCCATCAACATGCATTTGTGTGGGATTATCATGATATGAAGGGACTAGATCCTAAAATTTGTACCCATAGAATTTATATCAGAGATGATTGCACTCTAGTAAGATAGCCACAAAGAAAGATTAACCCTACACTAAGAAATTGTGAAAGGAGAACTGCATAAATTGCTAGATGTAGGATTTATCTACCCTATTTCAGATAGTTAGTGGGTGTCTCCATTTGTGATTGTGCCCAAGAAAGGAGGGAAGTGGCAAGTTTGTGTCAATTATAGGGAAATTAATGCTACCATGAAGAAGGATCACTTTCCTTTACCCTTCATTGATCAATTTTTGGACACACCTGTAGGAAAATAATACTTCTCTTTTCTAGATGGATTCAACGGCTACAACTAGATTCAAATTGCACCAAAAGACTAGGAAAAGACTACATTTACCTATCCATTTGGGACCTATGCCTATTCAGTACTCCCATTTGGCTTGTGTAATGCACTTGCAACTTTCTAGAGGGAAGTCATTAGAATATTTTTCAGACATTTCTCATGATTGCATGGAGATTTATATCGATGACTTCTCCACTTATGGTGTTGATTTTGATTAAGCATTGGAGAATATCGAGAGAGTCTTACAGAGGTGTGAGGATCAAAACTTGTCCTTAAATAGTGAAAAATTCTTCATGATGATGCAAGAGGGTGTAGTTCTTGGCCACTACATCTCCCACAAGGGAATTCAAGTATATCTTGCAAAAATTGAGAGAATCACAAATCTACCTACACTTGCAAAAAAAAAGGATGTTGGGAGTTTCTTGAGTCATGCAGGATATTATAGGTGATTCATCAAGGATTTCAACAAGGTAGTAGCACCATTGTATACCTGTAGACACCGAAATTTGGTTTAAGCCTGCGACTTCCATATTCTTCATTTTTCGTATTCTTCATGGTCATTGATTAAATAATCTTAATTATTTAATTAATTCATCTTAACATTAATTCTTCTATTGATTAAATAATCTTAATTATTTAATTAATTCATCTTCTTTTATTTCTTCTATTAATTAAATAATCTTAATTATTTAATTAATTCACACTTTTCTTTATTCTATCTGATTAATTAAATAAACGCTTTTTATTTAATTATGTTACTAATTAACTTTATCCGTCTTGTCAAATTAAATAAATTCTTATTTAATTTATTCTTTATCATATTTCAACTATAATTAAATAAATTCATTATTTAATTATTCATTTAAAATCCCTTCATCACTTAATTAAATAAATATTATTTATTTAATTATTCTTCAAATATTGAGTTTTGAATTAAATGAATTATTTAATTCATTAATTCTATTTTAATGCATTCCTCTATATTTTAGATAATTATGTGAGTTATCTAAGTATTCACTTTTACTCGACTCAACATCTATTTCAAATAATTCAGTCAACTATTGATTTGATGTCTGAGTGGTGTTCTCGAGTAATCTCTTCATTAGATCATTCAATCATCCAATTCTAACTTACTTGCATGTACATGCGGATTAATTAAATATTCTTATTTAATTAATTAAACCTCATGAATGCATTCGAACAAAGAGTCGTTATAATCAATCTTCATCTTTGTCATGCAAAGATATTTCTTATGTTTTCGAATATCGAACTGAAGATTAAATCATTTATTTAATCTTTAATTCTATTTCTAATTTGTATTACTCATGTCATTACTAACAGTTACCTGAATGCATGTCTAACTAGTTAATCCTAACCGTCCGTTTATCTTTCAATCTTGACCTGTCGTTCAAATAATCAATTTTCTATAAATTGATTTGTCATTCTTCATTCCAATCTCTCTCGCAAAATCTTATGACTTTTGAGAGCACTTTTTTCTTAAATCTTTGATATTTTTCTAATCACTATCTTAGGCTATACTTGCATGAATTTACTAAAAATCTGAGGGCAATCGAGATGAATCATGGAAATGCATTAGAAATTGGTGAGATTGTTCTAGTTTTTGTTTACATTTTTGACTTCCTTTGTTCTTTGTTGCTTAACATTTAGATTTTCATTCTAGATTTAATATTGTATTGCATGTTTGCTTCTAATCTTCTTTGTTGTCTATAGTGCAATTTTTCTAATGGTGTTACCTTTGGTGAACCCGACGTGAAGACACCATCTTCGCAGATCCGTAGATATTTTATTTTTGGTTTTGCAGGTTTTTTCATACGAAACGATGCATTTGAAGTTTCCTGAACTGCAATTGACTTTTTGAACCACATCCGATAGGGAAACGATGCATTTGATATTTCCTGAACAACAATTGATTTCCTGAGTCACAACTGAAGAAGAAATGACGCATATGACTGGTAACAAAATGATGCAATTGACTAGTAAAATTTTATTTTTGTTTCCTGCAATCTGAAATTTTCAATTGATTTTTGTGTTACTGATATCTTATTTTCAGCGTGTGGCCTTTTCGGAGTTAACAAGATTTTGTAGGACGATTGATGAAGACAATATTGAAAATTACTAATGAGTTTTTCTGTAGGACGTTTATCGAAGACCCTAGTTAAATTTGAAACAGATTGTTTGGTAGCATAGCAAATCTTTCGTTTGGTTAAAATTAACAAGTGTCTACTGTGTTTGGTGCGAAAGCACAAGTTTGGTCACCCTTACGACTTGGTACATTGAAGTATCCTCTCCCCTTGCACATTTGTACGATCCTGGGTGTAAGAGAAATGGTTACCAACTCTAGAACTTGGACCTATTCTGGTGGGAAAAAGTACTCACCCCAGGATGACTCAAACCGGTAGCACCCTGAACCTGAGGGACTTCCATCTGGTATATAAAAGTGGGTTCTTGGGGAAACCCCTAGAATCATGAGTGTGGTTCCGATGAGATGGATCCGAAAGGGGACTCATGCCGTATGGATCACACCCCATGAACAGAATGCCTGAATTAAATACCTTTTGTTTTACAGACCAACCTATTTGTGGTCGTTGCTTGGTATTAGTGCAAGGTATAGTATCATGCCCGAAGATACTCACTACTGATCCCCTTGAGTAGAGATAGTAGTTCTTGGGAGGTCATTGCCCAAAGAATTAAGAATTGGTGTGCTTGAAAGATGTTAATGAGCCGTGGAGGAGAGCCAATGCCACCAAATTCCTAAGCTATCCACTCTCGAGACGGAAAGGTGTTCATCACCAATCCGGGGTATTTAGGTGGGCTATACCAAGTATACAATCCCTAGGCCTTTGGCCTATTAGGATGTGCTTGTTTGTTATCACTTTAAACGTTCTTTGAGTCCAAAATCAAAACTGAAAACACTTTGTCTTACGATTGTCAGAATTTGATCATAGAAAACTGAGTCAGTTTAAATTTCACGTCACTGAAAATTCAGAGTCGCAAATATTCACCAGAAACATGCATCTAATTTTTAGAGTTGCATTTGTTAAGTTTTGGGTTGCAACTATAATTTTGAGTCACATCTGTTAATTTCTGAGTCGCATCTGTCAGTTTAGCTCGCAATTGCTTTGAAAAAACCGCATGTGTTATATTCTGAGTCGCATCTGTCATTTAGAGTCGCATCTGGTAAATTTTGAGTCACATCTTTCAGTCAGACCGCAATTGTTAATTATGGACCGCATCTACTAAATCATGAGACGCATTTGTCTAATTACCAGAAAACCAGAATTCACAGTCACTGTCTAGTCAACACGTTTGCACCAGTTTCAGTTGTCTTCACACAAAACAGTCCTTGAACAAAAACCTAAAATGATTTGCTCAATTTTGCATCCTTTAGGGTCATTTAGTCATTACCATAGTTGTCTTCATTTAGAGATTAGCTTCATCTTAGAGTACATATTACCTTGCATTAGACTTCTAGAAAGGTCACTTTTACCAACTTTAGGAGTAGTCCACCATCTATACTATAGAAAAGTCATAGTGTCAACAAAATTTGTCATTGAACCTAGTATTATCATCTTATACTTTGTCCTACAAAGAGTCCTCCTAGCTCACCAGTTTAGTTAGGAAACTCAACTTGTCTTTGATCCTCATCCTACATTGGTTCCTTGACTTAACTAAATTGACACCTTGGTTTGACTTTAGGTAGTTGGTCCCTTCACCTTGGGTTTATAGAACTGATCACTTTAGGGTCTCGCTTAGACTTTTGCATCTTGAGAGTCTAGACTAGTGTCATCCTAGGACATCCCTTATTTTGCATAAGAAAATCCAAAAAACATAGACTAGGGTCATACTATTCATAGATATTGTCTTGCATTTCATGCATATTGAGCTTGTCTTACATGGTTGAAACTAGGTCTAAGAGAAGAGAGAGAAAACATGTCGAACCCAAATGAGTTCATCAATCCATTTTCTTCAAGACCTCATAAGACTCTATTAGACAAATTCACCACTAGAAACACTCAAGGACATATTGCAGTAGAGGACATAGAGGCTGCCGCACAGGACCCTGAATTTGCCTCTTTCGTAGATGAGTACCTAGCAAATGATCGATAATGATATTTAGCCAAATTGCTAGCTGAAGGCGCTACTTTACCTCCAAGATTTGATATCAACACCTTACAAACTCAACCTACACAAGGGACAAACACTACGACTTCTAGTACTACTATACCTCAGGTTAGCACAACTATGCCATCTAGCACATCTACACAGAGTACGACAGTCCATACGTCTCCATTTGGTATGTCTAGCATGACATCAGGATTTAATTTCACTATGGGGGCATCATCATCCACTCCCTCCGATCCTCTTGTTGGGAGTAAAAGACCTAAAACGTCAGCTTATACATCTTATGTCGGTGTTACCAATGCACAATCAACAACCGTACCTACTGCTAGTATCATGGGTAACTTACCATAGTCGATGGCCATACCTAGTGCTCAAATCACTAGTACTATACCAAGGATTACACAAATAGGGGACATTCCCTCCTTCCAATATGGCAATCAAAATCCACTCTTCCAGAATAGCAGTCAAAATCCACTTACATCAATTCCAAATCAGAACCCTTTTGCACAGATTGGTAGTCAGAATCTATCCACATAGGTTCCAAGTCAAAACCAATTTACGCCGATTCCGAATCAGAACCCTTTTGCACAGATTAGTAGTCAGAATCCGTCCACACAGATTCCAAGTCAAAACCAATTTACGTCGATTCTGAATCAGAACCCTTTTGCACAGATTGGTAGTCAGAATCCGTCCACATAGATTCCAAGTCAAAACCAATTCACATCGATTCTGAATCAAAATCCTTTTTCACAAAGTGGTACTCGGAATCCGTTTACACAGAACCCAGGTCAACATCAATTTATGCAGATACCAGACCAGAACACATTTACCAACATTCTGAATCCAAATCCACCTCAGATGCCAACATTCAATAAAAACCCATCACGAGACTTTGGATTTTAGAATACATACATGGATCCGCATAATCCTCCTAGCACATCTTTGACCCAAGTTGATGTCCTACAAACACAAATGCACGCATTACAAACACAAATGGATAACATGTCGGTGTCAACTAAGAAATAATTTTCAACAAAGGACATATGCCCATTCCCCTTTGATAGATCATTCTACATGACACCTTTCCCTCACAGATATGTCATACCAAATCTTCCTAAGTACAATGGCAAACGAAATCCAGTAGAACATATCAGGGAATTTTCTACCATATGCATAGATGTCGCTTATGACCCCACATATCTTATGAGACTATTTCCATGAAGTCTTGTAGGAATTTCACTAGAGTGGTTTTTGGGTCTAGATTCTGGCATTAGATCTTGGGGTGAACTAGTTGGGTATGTGCAGGATCATGGTGCACCAAAAAGTGGCAGTATTATGGGGGTATGTGGCTGACGACTTTTTTTCGCCCAAAATTAATGAAACAAAAATGGTTTTTAGAGGAGATTCTCAGATTTCCAAAAATATAAATTATGATTTAATTTGAATTTAATAAATAATTATTATTCATTTTCTATTAGAATTATGACTAAAGTCCTGATCGATAGGCTGATTGAAAACATCTATAACTTCAAGCGGTATCATATTTTTTGAATCAAACATGTCACATTCTATGCTTCTGCTTTACATAATATAGGATTTAAAAAGAAAAATTAAATTTCATGAAGTTTGACCAAGTTAAGGTGGTGGGAATGTGCGAGTTTTATATTTTCTAAAAGTTGTAATAAAAATCATAATTAATTATTTACTCTGAAAAAAAATTACAAAAATATGCATCACATCCCGACATGAGTCCTCTACTTTATATATAAAAATCTTACAAAAATTATTATTAATTTATTATGGTTAGGTGGTAATTTACACCTACTTCTTATTTTTCCCTGAAATTTAAGTACTCTTGATTGAAATTTAAAATTTTCACCAAATAAATTTTATTTATTTTTAAATAAACCTAGTATTTTAGAAACTACATTCAATTTTATACAAATTCTATTCTTACATATTTTTGAAATAATATAGATAACTTATTCAAATATTTACGTCAAGTTTCCTAACACTGATTTTTCTGAATTTTTGCCACTTAAGGGCCTATTTTTTGCATGATGATCCGCACATACCCAGTTGAGAAATTTGTGGAGCAATTCTCCTTCAACATTGACCATGAGATAAATATAGCAACCTTGTGTCACACAACGCAAGACGAAGGTGAAACATTCATTGCTTTCTTCCAGAGATGGAGAACTATTGCTAGTAGGTGTCATGTCAAGATACCCGAAAAAAAAAGTTACAATGTTTCAAGAAAACCTTCATCCAAAACTCCGGAGTAACTTAAGGGTACATTGTTGCATATCTTTTTCAGAACTAGTGGAAAAAGGGGTGATAATAGAGAAGGATCTCATTGAAAAGGGTGAACTCAAGATGACAACATCAAATCGAAACCTGATCATACAAAACACCCCCATAGATAGAAACAGATTTTGGTCTCGCAACAAAAATGTCACCAATGATGGGGTGGTTGATGCTAAAACACTACAAGTAGGACCCCTCCTCACATTACAAGGACCTCATACTTTTGCAAACACAATTAATGTTGTCAATCAACCTCCCAATGTGGTTCAAAACACTCAACGTCCACTGCAAAGGAGATTTCAGAAACTTGAGTTCACTCCCTTAGGGGAATCCATTGAGCGATGTTCAAACAACTGTTACAACATAACCTCATACAGCTGCAGGAACCAAGACAATATGATCCAAGATAGTTTAAACCAGCTTGGTGGGATGACAATGCCTTTTGTGATTATCATAGGACTAAGGGACATAACCTACAAAACTGTCGACAACTGAAGAATATCATACAGGATCTTGTTGAAAGAAGAATTATTGAAGTTAGTGGACAAAAACAAAAGACATCAAACACTGATCATCAAGTCTTTTCAGACCCACTACATGACCATGGGAAAGGAACTGTCCCCAGTTCGAGTACTAAGACCAATATGTCAGCCAACTATGCGAGTATCAAACATGATTATGATAGTGGCAAAATCATTCATTGCCTTCGCGCCGCTGATCAAAACATCAATACCATCACTATTAATGCTAATCCTGAGTGTGCAGTCAATACTCATCGTACTAAGTTCACTATCCAGGGCCCTCCATCACAGCAAACACCACAACCTTCCAGGTTACAATATAACCTTCTTGACCAGTTGGGGAAGACCCCAGCCCAAATTTCAATCTTGGAATTGTTGCGTATTTCCCTTGAGCATCGATCCATCCTCGATAAGGCTTTACAGAACACCATGGTCCCTAATGACTTTGATGTCAATCATTTCCAAGAAATGGTGGGCTACTTGACCAATAATCACCATGCCACATTTTCTGAACAAGACTATGCAACAAAAAAGACAAACCACAATGACCCTTTACATCTAGAAGTCCTTGTTGACGACACCAAAGTTAGACGAGTTTTGGTAGACGGAGGAGCAGGGTTAAATCTATGCACTTTAAAACTAATTAAGGCATTAGGTATTTCAGAAGCATGAATAGACATGACCAAGAGTATTGTCATTAAAGCTTATGATGATGAGGAACGAAAATCAAAGGGGGTGGTAACACTTCCTATCAGAATTGGTCCTGCGGTAATGGAGACAAAGTTCTAGGTCTTGGATCTCACCCTCCCTTATAACCTTCTAGGTAGACCATGGATTCATGCCATGAAGACGGTCCCTTCCACGTATCATTAGTATCTTAAATTCCCTTACAATGGCACTGAAATAACTATAGATGGTGATCCCAATCCTTTCCAGTATTGCACCAATCTAAAGGAGATCCCTCAACACCAAGTGCTAGTAAACCATGAGGCCTCATCGTCCAATCCATCTTCTTATGTTGATCCATCCACACTCACTCGAGCATCTGTTTCACCCCCACTTCCTACCACTCCTAGGGTCAAGATCCAAGACAAGGGTTGTGGAGAGTATTACATGAAGGCTTCTTATTATGTTAGTCATTTGGTTCCTCCTAAGTCATATGGTTTACCTACAATAGGTAGGGTACAGTATATGATGACTATACATGTTCCCCCCACAACAACTTTCACTAAATGGGGTGAATTAAGCAAAGAGGCTGTATAAGGAAGATAATCAGGAAGCCCTTTTACTTGCTCATATTCCTACAAGTCTATATGGAAAGGGTTTCAAAATCATGCAAAGCAAAGGATATGATGGACAAAGTGGTTTAGGTTTAAACCAAGATGGCATAATTGAACCAATATTTGTTTCTCAGTGGCCAAAAGGAGTAGGGCTAGGGTTTCAACTAATTCAGATTGGCGTTCCTAGTACTCCATTGCCCTTACTTGAGGAAGTACGTGCTTCAGAAGATATTAAGATATCTCACGAACCAGTAGACCAATATCATTCTGACTCCCCCGATTCTAACGATTATGAGTGGGATTCCTTATCCTCTACTTCTTCCATGGACCTTGACAAATTATTTGGAGAACTTGACTTGATGTTAAGTTCCTCACCAAATCCTTTAAATGCCTGTCCACCAAAGAAAATGACAAAAGAGGAATGGTTTAAATACTACTATTGGGAATCACTTGATCCTACCTCTTGGCAACCTGAGCCACCTATTTCTGATAGTCAAACCCTGGTGTTAGGCCCACCTATTCACCCACCTAGACCAAAACCTAAGAGCAAAGAGGACCTGGTACAAGATTTTTGTAACCACATGAATAATTCAATCTTTACCTTGACCCCATTAGACTTTGATAACTCCGACGATGACATGCCCTTAGTCTACCCCCAACTCATTGATTGGGATCAACTAGATGCACTCTTCTTAGGCACTTTTGAGAACGGCGAAGTAATTTTTGAGTTCCTAGGATTACGAGAAGGCATACCTAACATGGATCATAAAGTTGGCTTTACCATTGACTTGGACAACAAAGCATATTTTGGGGAATCTGTTCAACCCTCCAGTTGCAAAAATGAGAAAAAGAATAAACAAGATAAAAAAGATGAGTCTCTAGGTGAAAACCGAAAGGCACCTCTAGACAATGAAAAAGTAAAAAGAAAGGACGCATTCGAAGGTGAAAACCTCTCTGAGGAACCTAAGGATGGAGGTTTGAACATTCTCCTTGTTGCATAGGAAAAGTCACCCATGCTCGTTGAAGAATCCGTAGAGGTCAATATAGGCACAAAAGAGAATCCTCGACTGGTTTATTTGGCAGCGTCATTGACAACAAAAGAGAAATCAGAGTTTCACGACTTCTTTGAACAGAGACAGATAAATTTTGCTTGGTCATATGCAGACATGCGAGGGTTGGGCGTTGAACTTGTTCTACATCACCTGCCTTTACAACCAAGTGCTAAACGAGTAAAACAAAAGTTGAGAAAAATGCATCCACAAATTGCTTTATTAGTCAAGGCGGAACTCAAGAAATTGTTAGACATTGGCTTTATAAGATCAATCGACTATGCCGATTGGATCTCCAATCTTGTACTAGTCACTAAACCAACTGGGGGCATCCACATCTACACTAATTTTAGAGATATCAACAAAGCTTGTCCTAAGGATGACTTCCCTCTGCCTAACATAGACATGATAGTTGACATGACAGCAGGATATGAGATGTTGTCCCTTATGGATGGATTTTTGGGATATAACTAGATCAGAATTGCTACTGAAGACCAGCCTAAGACAACTTTCACTTGTCCTTGGGGAACGTATTGTTATAATGTTATGCCCTTCGGACTCAAAAATGCAGGAGCAACCTATCAGCGGGCCATGACTACTATCTTTCATGATCTAGTACATACTTGTATGGAGGATTATGTCGATGACCTTATTGTAAAATCCAAGACAAGGGCAGAGCATTTACAGGTTTTAGACAAGATATTTTAGAGGCTCGAAACGTATAAAGTGAGACTCAATCCAAAGAAATGTGTGTTTGGAGTGAATTCAGGAAAACTATTAGGTTATATCATTTCTAGCCGAGGTATTGAAGTAGATCCAGCTAAGGTAAAAGCAATCTTGGACATGCCTCCACCCATTAATCTTAGTCAACAAAGGACACTACAAGGAAGGTTGTAATCTATCAGAAGATTTATAGTGCAACTAGCAGACAAGACACATCCTTTCCAACATCTACTTAAGAAAGGAGTACCCTTTGCATGGACAACTAGGTGTGAAGAGGCTTTTCAAATGATTAAAGAATATTTACTCACACCACCTGTCTTAATGCCACCTATTGAAGGACGACCATTGATTCTTTATATTACAGCCACCCATTCATCACTCGGAGCATTGCTTGCATAGAATGATGATAAAGGTCATGAAAGGGCAGTCTATTATATCAGCCAGACTTTGGTTGGTTATGAGCTCAACTATAGTAACATTGAACGTGCATGTCTTGCAGTAGTATTTACTACCCAAAAAATAAGGCACTACATGCTAAACCATCAAAAAATGTTGATTGCTAAAATAGACCTTCTGAAATATCTTCTCAGCAAGGCAGCATTAACGGGGCGACTGGCCAAATGGGTTATGATACTTAGTGAGTATGATATCCAGTATGTAGAAAGAAAAGCTATTAAAGGATAGGTCATTGCTGATCAGTTAGCTGACGCACCCATATAGATAGATCACCCATTAGTTGCAGACTTTCCTGATGAGTTCATATTCACATTGGACACAAACATAACATGGAAACTATACTTTGATGGCTCACATACAAATCATGGTTTAGGGGATGGGATATTGTTTATCACGCCATAGGGGGATTTCATCCCTAAGTCATTCAGGATTGCATTTCCATGCACTAACAACATGGCAGAGTATGAAGCTCTAGTGATAGGGTTACGCATGGTGATCAAGTGGAAAATTAAGCTTCTATAGGTATATGGTGATTCCCAACTGGTAATCAAACAGGTAAATGATGATTATGAGACTAAGGATGAGAAGCTTGTTCCATACAAGTGCATGGTTGATAGCTTTAAAGAGTACTTTGAAAAAGTCAAATTTCATCAAATACCTCGTGTTTTAAACAAGGCAGCAGATGCTATGGCTACAATTGCATCACTCCTTGACATTCCTAACAACGTGCCTAAGTTTGAGTTCTTGGTGGAACAACTTTTGGTCCCAGCCTATGATATCCCAGATTCTGAAATGGTGTGTGACATCATTGGTCTCGATTCCCCATGGTACAAAGACATCTATGATTACCTTCATGCCAAAGTCATACCCACTGGCCTATCAAATAACCAACGTAGAACATTCCTCCGCAAGTCAGCCAAATACACCATCGTCGAAGACACCCTATATAGATGTGCCTTAGATAATACCCTATTGAGATGCCTTGATTCTGCTGAAGCACAAACAACCTTGTGTGGGGTGCATGAGGGTATATGTGGTTCCCATTCTAGCGGTCGTACCTTAGGAAAAAAGATTATAAGATTGGGTTATTACTGGACTACTATAGAAAAAGACTCATATGTCTTTGTAACGAAATGCCGCCAATGTCAAGTTCATGGAGATTTGATACATGCCCCAGCATAGGAGCTCCATCCTATCATGTCACCATGGCCCTTTGCCCAATGGGGACTCGACCTCATAGGTAAGATCCACCCCACATCATCTAATGGACACAAGTTCAATATCACTACCACTGAGTACTTTACGAAGTGGATTGAAGCCATTCCTATGACATACATTACCGACACACAGATTTCTAGATTTATCCTGAACAATATCATCTATCGGTATGATGTCCCTTAGTCCATAATCACTGATAATGGTCGCCCATTTAAGAACCAAGAAGTCCACCACCTGTGTGATGAATTTCATATCCAACATCACTTTTCCACTCCATACTACCCACAAGGTAATGGCCAAGCGGAGGCATCTAACAAGACCATCATTAGAATCCTCAAGAAGACTATCAATGATGTTGGTCGTGACTGGCATTTACAGCTTAACCCTGCCTTATTGGCCTATCACACAAGTATCCATACTCCCACTGGTGCTACCACATATTCACTTGTTTTTGGGTCTGAAGCCATTTTTCCTATTGAGGTCGAGATTCCTTCCCTAAGGGTATCCCTGAAAGGCCACATTGATGATGAAGAGTACCGAGTGTCGAGACTTCATGAGCTAGAATTCTTGGATGAGTGAAGACACAATGCACTAGACCATCTCCAAGCATATCAGAATTTCCTTCGTCACAACTATAACAAGAAGTTATTAAACAGAAACTTTGACATTGGTGACCTGGTTTTAATGGAGAACCCAAAGAATCAAGAAGAAAGAGAAAAACCAGGAAAGTTTGAACCTAACTGGTTAGGACCTTATGTTGTTACAGAAGCTTTTGGATCAGGAGCATACCAACTCTCTACTCCGGAAGGTGAACCATTGTCCTCACCAATCAATAGTATGTATTTGAAGAAGTTCTACGCATAGTTTCTGGGAGCCTTTGTCTTAATTAGCAAAAAATACAAAAAAAATAGAAAATCACAAAAAAATTGTTATCAAGGTGAAAACCTGGCAAACAGGCATCTTGATAACACCAAAAAAAAAAATAGATAATCTAGAAAATAGTAAAGACAAATCATTCATCCAATGGTGAAAACCACTTTGGTGGTGCTTTGGATAGGTACCATGGTGAAAACCTGGCAAACAGGCACCATGTGTACTCAACTCTGCTCCTTTGTCTACTATTATTCTAATCTACTACCCTTGTATATAGTCTTTATCCCTGTATATAGTATCTACCCTTGTACATATCCCTTATCCTTGTACATAATACCTATCCCTGTACATATCCCTTATCTTTCTTGTCCATCATTTGTATATACCATTCATAATAAGTGGTAGTCTTTCCCATAACTTGGAATGATTGACATCGAGAGCATTTCATATCCCCCATTTTACCCTATTGATAATCAATTGGTCTTATACTCGACTGGGGGAAAACACTTGACATGTGTCATATTGGTTCTTATATTGGTTGTGTTGAAGATGTAAAACCATGGAAAATCCACAAACATCGCAAAATGACTTGAGAAAACACAAAAAACATTGGAAAACTTCAAAAAAGACAAAAAAATCAAAACATTTTGAAAATACAAAAACAGAGTCAAAGTCAGTCGCACTTGTTTGTCTTTGTCATTTGTCGAACTACATTGCCTCTGCGACTGGATGTAGGCAAGGCCATCTGCCGATGTGCCCCCGAGGTATTAGGTCAGTCCGTTTAGGTTTGTTTGTATAAAATCATGATTCGATTCATATGTCTATATAACAAGGTCATTGGTCATGTCGAACTACGAGGTCTTTGTGTGTATAACGTAGGCAAGGCCATCAATCGATGAGCCCCCAAGGCCACACTAGGTCAGTACATTAGAGTTTGTCACATTCACTTTCACACATGTCTTCTATTTGTAGTCAGTCTTGTCGGTCACAGTTAAGTCAAACTATGAGGTCTCTACATTTATAACATAGGCAAGACCATCAATTGATGAGCCCCCGAGGCCGCACTAGGTCAGTCCTTTAGGGTTTGTTGTAACACACAGTCAATTGTCCATGCATCATATCAAATCATGCATCAATCTGGTGAACAAGTCAGTAATGTCTCTGAGTCAAATCAAACATCTTTCCAAACAAAACAATCAAAATAGATCAACAAATGTCTGCTACAAGATGTGTTCTTCCTAGAAACAGACATCATCATATCAATCAACCTGTATCTTATTCAGGATGGGTCCTTCCTGAATACTGATATCAACAATCAACCTATGTCTTATACAGGATGAGTCCTTCCTGCATAATCGACAAGGTCAAAACAATCAAACATAGCCTTACATAGGTTATCACATCAACGACATCTGACTCAACGTCTTATATGATACATGTCTTTCTGAAACCGGCTTTATCATGCCTTATACAGATAGTCATAACATCGAAACCGACTCAGTCTTATCTGGTATGTGTATCTCTTGAAACCAGGCTCTATCAATCAATCCTTTTATCAATCAAACAAATCAAACAAACAAGATCAAGTTTTGGCAAATATTTTTACTGGCTTTTGACTTTATGGCTTATTTATCTTATCATTTATCTTGAATTGATGACTGGGATTCATGTTACTAGCTTTCTCAAGGATGTCCCATGAAGGATTTAGAGAAACAACGATGTATAAAAATTCTATTTTCTTTGACTGCTATCTGTCGACTGTCTTTTTAAATTTGATTTTGAGTCATGTTACTAGTTTCCTCAAGGATGTCCCATGAAGGATTTAGAGGAGCAATGACATCTCATGACCCATCTTTTACTTTGTTTACTATATGTGGTTTGTCCTGACAAAAAGACTGGGGCAACTTGTGTCCTTAGTATGCGTTAATGACAATCCTTGTCTGCGACTGTTTGTTATTAGCAAGTGGATGACCTTGCACACCTTGATCTATGTCATATCATGGTGTTTTTCTCCATTTGTATTAGTCCCACCCAATGATGATAAAGTGCAATACCTTTTGTGATATGGCAAAATATCGAAGATTCCAAATACTAACATTTATCTTCTATCTTTCATTCTTTTTCAATCTTTCTTTCCGCACTAACAATTCTTCTTCCTTACATTATGATAGAGTCCTATGACACAAAACATTATACATCATCCTGCATCAACATACATGTTAGAAACATTCATAGATATAGGCATAGTTCACATCTAGCTCATCATGGCATAATAGATAATCATCAAACAATACATATTATAAGCATTCCATGTACAAAGAAACTGTAAATACATGCATCACATTACATTTGTATAGCGTCACATGTCGTCTGCATCATACATATAACATCATATCGCATCTCATAATCATATAGGATCAACATCATATAGGATTATACATAAAATAGAATCAACATTATCTCATTAACTGTATAAACATCATAAAGTACATACACTCATCCATCACATAGGCATATCATATAAACATCACATGTATAAATAAATACTGCATAATCAATACATAGAAATGCATATCATGGGAATCATCGCCAAAATAATATATATATTGCTCAAATGTGTCACATTACAATGTCATAATGTAACAATAATACATGGAAGCCCGTAGGCTATAAGATCAAAATATAGTGTCTCAATAAACAGTACCCCTATCCTGAGCTGCCACTGCCATCATGCCGGGAGTGTGTGGGGGAATGATGATGTGAACCTGAGGATCTTTGCGTTGAAGGAGGTCTATCATATGGCCTTGCTCTACATGGCTGATCCACTCCCTCTGTGCTCACTATCCGTGTGTGGGTCTTGGTCTTGGACCTGCTACTATGTGCTGCTGAAAAACTAGGAGCCCGTCTCTCTAGGGGAACCTCTGCCTCATATAGGTCTTGGTAGTACCTCTCCCTCTCTCTAGCTCTGACCAACTCTCTAGCAAATGCAGCTGATGGTCCTGCACATAACGCTCTAAGATCTGTGAACCTCTACTCAGTATCCTACCGCTGAGCTATAGCCTGATCCCTGTCCATCAACGCTCTGTCTCTCTCCACCCGATAGGCATCCCTCTTGGCCATCAACACTCTCATCTGCTCCTCCAAGGATGCAACCTGGGCTTGCAATGTATCCATGTTTAGATCCTCTGCCTCTCTCTCATCCTGTCTGGCCCTGTCTATCCCATCCTCCTCATCGAGCTCCTCCAAGATCTGATCTCGAATCTCTCTCTTGTGATCATCATCCTCATCATCATCCCCCTAGTAGGCACCTAGCAACCCCAGAGCATCAACCTCTACCTCCTCTCCACCTGCCTCTTCGACACCTCCCTCCTCTCTGCCTGCCTCCTCAACACCTACCTCCTCTATCAAGATCTTTGGGATAACCGCCTCTGCTGGCTATGCCTCCTCACCACCTCTGGCTACATCCTCCTCACCACCTCTAGCCACATCTAACATAGCCACATCCTCCTCTCCTCCTCCCTCCTCCTGGATCGGTGACAAGGCTGGCCCTTGTCCCCGCTGACCACGCCTCCCTCTCCTGCCTCCATGCCGGCCACCTCTGCCATCATCCCCTCCATCACCACAGCCTCTTATGCCTCCTCAGCCTCTCCCTCTGCCTCGCCTACCTCTAGGACTTGTCCCACGCCACTCTACTGGCACTAGCTACTCTGGATCTGTCAAGGGGATCCGCCTATGTACTGCCCACCACTAATCATAAGCTGGAGTGGTCCCTGGATCTATTGGTCCATCCCTCCATGCCCATGGAAGTTCTTGTAGCCCATCAATATCTACCTCTGTAGTGGTGACTAGAATCTCTAGGATCCATAACAAGACCTCTCGTGATGACCGAGCAAACTCTGCTCTCCCTCGAGGTACATCCTATACCTCTCCAAACAGTCTCATGACCCGATCTGGCAACTGCTGCTCTATAATGTGCACATGAGACACTGTCCGCCCCACCAAGTACTGTTCCTATCTACAAAATGGCAAGTGCTCATCCTCATCTGACCACTACTCGCAGCTAAGGTACGGTTCCATGTAAACTCTTGCATGGTGTCTATAGCATGTCTAAAGTAGCCTGTGTCCCCAATATGATGCTGTGTGGTTGCCCCCACATACCAAAAGGCATATGGAGCTCCATGAGGTAGGTCTACTGTAACAGGTGGTCTAAAAATAGCTATATGCTCCCACGCCCATATCATCAGGAGCGTGGTACCACAACTCATCGACTATTTCTCTCTATAGGCAATATCGTGAAGATGGAAGTACAACATCCCAAGTACACAAGAACCCCAGGCATATACAACTCGGCGCTTGAGCATGCCCACTAACATCTCCCCCCATCCCACAGGAAATCCATGACCTTGGCGGTCCGACAGTACTATACCGCCTATCAATATCGCTACTAGACAGTCTAACTGTCTATACCTTTGAGCCAACACCTGCCATATGATCTCATAATCATCAACCCCTAGCTGCCTAATATCAGCATGGGGGTAATATCTACACATCTTAGCAATCCCCTTTTGAGTATCATAGACCACCTGTGTGCCTCTAATAGGCAATCTGAGTATCCTATGTACATCCTCTAATGTCACCGT
>VDFB02281492.1:416608890-416666777 GCA_007258455.2 Sequoia sempervirens
AAAATAGGCTGAGCCTCATTCCATCCATAATTGTGCTACAACATTAAAAAAAATTGAGAGACATATTCAGATTGGGAGAACTCAGGGATGACATTGGGTTCTCCTAAATTTTTAGCCACCCATGCTCATGTGGCCTATGCCAAATTTTAGATTCTACCAGAGTAATATTGCTGTAGAAAGGTAGTGATGGGACATGTTTGAAAAAATGGGATGATTCTATTGGGATCCTGACTCACGTACTTCAACCCCTAATGTCAGAAAACTCTCAGTTGCAATAGGTTGGGGGAAGTGATGAGCCTAGTTTTTGGTCTAGTTTTGGGTAGAATTTATAGTCTAATTTCTCATAGATATCATAGAATTTAATGCTTAAGTGTTGGTATTGGTTTAATGTTTCCTTCAAACCATTGACATTTGACATTATCCTATCTCTACAAGCTTTAATGATATTTGGCATAATATGTGGGTCATCTATATTGATTTTTCATGTGATCAATGAATGTTTCTTTGAGTGGTTATTAATGTGCAATTATTATGCATACTAACCTTGGCCTGTAGATTTAATATGCCAAGTTAAGGAAGACACTGCCAACTAGGCATGCACCATAATGTCCAACTGAGAAATCGCTCCAAGTCAAAGGCAGCCAACATCAAAGATTCTTCATGCAACTAAATGTAACCACATTGTATTGGACTTTAATGATCAAGCATGCATGGGCATTATTGTTGTGCTAGATTTGTGCTTGACTTGCATGTCTAACTAGATTCCATGCACATGTAACCGCCATTGCTCCACTTTCCCCTATTTTCCCTAAATGGTGTCCTTCCAATTGTGGAGTTGGATTCCTTGTTTAGCTATAGTATAAATAATGATTTGACACTCCTTCAAAAGGTTGCACTATTTGACATTGTACTCTCATTCTCCAGTTTTAGTAATACAGATAGACACATTACTCTTTGTATGTATGATTTATAGTGAATAAAATAAAGTTCTAAGTTTGAGCATCTAAGTTCTTGTTAGTTTAGAGGATACTTATCCTAGGGGGCCCACTTGGTGAGTAATCCATTCTCTTAGTTTAGCATTAGCTTAGTATTGTCTATTGTTTAATACTTAGTTAGAAATCTGGCATTGACTACTTCTGTAGCCACTAGAATTCCATTCTATGACTGTTCCTATAGCCAAAGCGAAGAGATTAGTCCCTATTTGTCGCACAAATTTTCATTCTTGCTCTACATTTTAGTTTAAGCATAGTTATTGGTTGATGTCCAACATTTTCTCCATTTCCTTTCAGCAATTTACCTTCAGTATTGTGTTTCTTAGCTGTAGAATGCAATGACTACTTGAGCCCTTAGTGCACATACAATGATGACACATTTCAAGTTCACATCCCTAGGTTGACCAATTAAATGCACCTTCATGATGATTGAATGGATATTCAGGTTAGATGCCCAGTCTTTGAATCAAGGTTGTAAAGGCTTAGTTATGAGATCATTGTAGGAGGCCAATAGGCATCACCAAATTCGTTCAACTCAAAAGAAATCAACTTACCTACCAATGTATCTCTGGTTATTTTTGTTGTAGTCTGGAGCTCTTCAGTAGCACTAGCCTTGAATTTGTAAGAATCAGGCAACGATCTAAGAACTTTAGCAACAATCTCATATTCTTCTATCTTTCCACCAACACATCTAATACCACACACAAGTTCATTCACTCTTTGCATGAAAGTATTAATATTCTAATCATCACCCATTCTTAGCCTTTCATACTTCCCTTTCAAGCTTTACAACTTAGCAATCTTCACATTATCATCACCTTCATACAAGGTTTCCAACTTTTTCCATATCTCATAAGTAGTCTTCAAAGCCATAACATTTTTCATCTGTGAATCAGTCAAAGCACTCAACAAAGCTTCCTTAGCTTGGATATTATACTCAACATATGTACTATTCAGTGGAAAAACATACCTATTACTTGTAATGCTCAAGTAGGGTTCACCAATGCATCTTAGATGACACTCCATTCGAGTCTTCCACAAAGAGTAATTTGTTCCATCAAATCTCAGAGTATCCTTCTTGTAACATGCCATCCCTAATCACCTTAAATTTTTAAACTTCTTCCAAGGAACTTAGATCTTATACCAATTGTTGGAAAAACAAGAGCACACAATTAAGAGGGGGGTGAATCAGTTGTCGCAAAACTTCAAAACTTATCCAACTTATTAAATTTATTGTTAGATCTAATTATTAACCATGAAAAGAAAAATAACAACACATCAGAAGCACACATAACACCAATTTTTTTTACGTGGAAACCCTATTAGGGGAAAAACCTCAGTGGAGTTTAGTCCACAAAATTATACCCTGTTAAAAGTATAAGAAAATGAAATATGGGGAATGCACTTACATTCAAGCACATTGCCTTGAGCTCATTGCTCAATTACAAAGGAAGACACACTGTCTTACAAATGTATTTGGATTAAAGCCATCCGTAGGGATTTGAACTAATAAAATAACATATGCTAATTCCTGATCACAATTCTGGTTAAGTGTAAGAACAACTCTTCACTCTTCTTCACTTTTCTTCACTTTTATTCACACTTTTCTCTACCTTCAAATGATTAGGAATTTTTTTGCACACACACACACACTTTCACACTTCAATTCAAAAAAACAAACACTCTTATATATCTGCAACAAGAAATTTCACCACTACAAGTCAGCCATAAAGAAATAATAAAATGAATAGAACTATCGGCCCAAATCATTCATAATAATCAATGTGTATCAACCAAAGTTGGAAACAACTTAGTGAGGACCTAAATCAAAATCTTCAACATGAAAAATTAAATTCTCCTCAAAGATTCACAACACGCTTCAACACTATGTCGGCCAGGAACATGAAAAATATGAACACACAAAAGAAAATTTCCAACCATGATCACAACAATCAATGCAGACATGCAAAAAGATAGAGAATGATCTAGAACCATCCAAAAACATTAAGAACCAATAAATAATCATCTATAACAACTGAACTAACTGAATAGCCTCATCTTCAATCAAGAACACCAATTGAAGAAACAAAAAAATTGTTTGAATGAAAATCTTCATAACTCAATTAAATCTTCATGCAGATCTCTAAAACTTGAAGTGGATAAACTAGATACACTCAGTAAGAAAAACTTTAGTCCACAACCTTTGATCTTCAATGTACAAAACATACCACCATACTAAACTTCACTTAACTACTAATAACCTGCAACTCTTTTCTTTACAATTTTCTCAATATCCTTGACATATACAGCTTCAAATACATGTATGCTAATAGTGTTGAAATCAATGGCAACCACACATCAACAAAACAACCACAACATCCAACACCATCATCATCCTAAAAATAACTTGCATCAACATTGCATTAGGTTTTGCATTGTTTTGCATTCTAGAGTTTCAAAACTTACATCAGAAAAAACCTCATTTAGCTTACATTTTTTTATATAATTTCCTTAAAATTTGTAAAATTCAGAATCTACATCGTAGGTCTGCATCATACAACATCAAAATCATCAAAACCAATTGAAAATTTCTGAAATTTTTGTAAAAAACCCTAATTGGGACTCATTTTCCATTCTAGGCGAATCAGTCTCAGTCCATATTTTTAACTATTTGTTACAACATCAAAAACCTCATTTTTGTTCTTCCTAAGCCTCCTAGTATCATATACTATAATTCTGTAAATTTTTAGGAGCATTGTTTTTATGCATCTAGCTCACAAACATCAATCTAGAGTACTCATTCTTCAAATAACTTCAATTACAAACATCATTAGATATGAAAATGCTTACATTTATGAAATTTTGCATCACATGGCTAAAAGTACTTTTCAATTTTTCTTACACAATGTTTCTATTCATAAAAATTTGCATAAGTTTGGTAAAAGTTCTTTTCATTCTCGCATATACATTATTTTCATTCTTCAAGCTTTGGATATATTGGATAAAAATGTTTTGCATCCTTGCATATACATTGTTTATATTGTTGAAACATTGCATAAAATGGTTACAAGTACTTTTCATTTTTTTTCAAACAATGTTAGTATCTTACATAAATAGATATGCTACGAAACATTTCCTATCCCCTCCTTATGAGAGTGTTTTAGTTAAAGAGAATACAACCTTGGACATTCCTAACAATCATATTCGTTCCTGTCCTAATATCTCTCCTATTGGTGATGAAGATATTTTGGTAGAAGAACCAATCAATGAGATTTTTGAGAATCCTAGTTGTTTCTCTCCTCTTACCTATCTTAGTGGAAAACAAATTGATAAAAAATACAACACAATCATAAGTAATCATGATAATAACATTTTTCTTTCTCCTAGTATCTCTCATATTTGTGAAGAAGATACTTTGGTGTTAGAAAAAATAATCATTAAAGGTCATGAAAATCTTAGTTGTCCCCCTTCACCTAGAGAAATCCTTATTAAGCAAGAAAATTCAACCATTGTTCATTCCCCTACTTGCGATGAAGTCCTTTTAGAAGAAACAATCCATGAATATCAAGAACATTTGGCTTGTAGTTCTCTTACAAACTCTCCTCCTAGGGAGAATCTCATGGTACAAAAACGTATGAACATTGACATATATCCTTCAAACACTAAACCTTCCCTAGGTGAAGATAATAAAGTGACATTAGAATCCCCTTCATTAACAAGTCATGCACATAAAGACAAGATTCTTGAGGTTATTATGACACAAGTGGAATCTCCTTTAATTAGTGAGCTTCCTAAGTTAGCTCCCATTCGTGAATCACAAAAAAAACTAAGAGATGTCTTGAAATCCATGATGTGATCTACTCATAAGAATTTTTTGCAGCCGCTCAATTGTAACTTAGTGACTCAAGCATCTAGGGGACCACACAACACTCCTACTTCATTACCTTTTCTTTCACATAGTGTGGCTAGTGTTGAAGACCTTAAAAAGACTCCTATTAATATATTTGTATGGAAACTTATTTAACTATCACCTACAATCAAATTTTTATTTCATGAAAAGTTGCAAATACAGAAGGAGATACAATATTACATAAAATTGAATAATGTAACATCCTCCCCTCATCCCATGCAAGTCATCCAATCAGAAATCACATTCCCTAAACTTGAGTTACCCTCACTTGAAATTCAAAACAAGAATATTCCCTTGATGATAAAGGCGATCATTAATGAAACTTTAATTAGGAACAGTATCATAGACAAGGATCTAAACCAATATTTGTAGCCTTAACCTCCTAAAAAAACTTGGCATTGATAAAGATCATTCAACTTAATGATGTTCATATTCATGGATTTGACAATGTTAATAGCAAACCACTAGGGATGATTAGATTACCTATTGAGGTCGGACTTGTAGTATTGCCTACCTCTATCCATATCATGCAAGGACTCCTTCCATACAATATTCTCCTAGGGAGACCATGGATTCATGCTATGAAAGGAGTCCTATCTACCCTTCACCATATAATGAAATTTGAGTACAATAACAAGATATACAAGGTTGATGCAGATGAACAAAGCAATGAATCAAATGATCACAACATTTCCAACTCCCCTAATCCTTTCATTCCTAGATCAGAACTTGAACCTATACAAGTTGATGCTAATTCTTAACCTACAACAAAACTCTTTCGTGAGAATTAGGGGTCACTAGATTCTACACCTCCTTTCAATAGACTTTCCAAAATCTCACCATCATGGTCTAATGAGTCATATACAAACAATTCATTCTTAGAAAAAAGTTCTAGTAACGATTGGGGTTTCACACCTACCTTTAAGGGAGAGTACCAAATATCACCAAAAAAACTTGTGTTTTATTTGCTCAACTTAGTTCTACAAAATTACCCCATGGTGGTGATGGGGGCTATATAACTCCCATCCCTCATGAAGGAATGAAACATAACATTAAAAAGGATTTGTGTTCTTGTAAAGAAACCAATCTTTCTCAGAAGCATAAACCCCCATCATCTAACTTGGAAGATTGTTATGGTATTAGGTACAATCTCCTTCCTTCACATGGATACAATGAACATATGAAGCAAGCCAACATAGCATACTCTTTCAAGAAATATTTAGGGTTATCTCCCTTATCTCCACTTTCATCTAAAACTTTACACAACAAAATTCAACATCTCAAGGAGTGTGGTGCTTTTCCTTTTGTTTAAACACCTAATTCCTCTAACTAAAACACAATTTCATCCTATTTAGCTCACCTTTGTCCTACACTAAGTGGGGGAAAGGGGTTTGATAGCCTTGTCCTCATATGTCACTTGTCATTGTCTCTTTTGACTAGTCATTAACCTTTCATGAACATATAAGAGAAAGCTTCTGATGTGGATGACATGTCTTAAGTGGAATTGCATGTGACATACTTATTGATGACACAACCTTACTTGAAAACCTATGACTTGGCATAGGGCTTTTCAAGTTGGCTCTCATGTCTTATTTCCTTTTTTTGAATTTTTCATTCGTTACTTTAAAGTAATTTCTCACAGAACGGTGTGTAGAAATTCCTTTAAAGTGGGGGCATACATTGGCATTATTCATTTTTCATTTTTATTTTTTCATGGTTCTTAGTGAAACCTTGCTATTTCATACGATGTGTTGTCACATTGTGGATGACATTGGGTGTGATTTCCTTCATGAGTGTGATCTATCTTAGCATATTACATTCCTCTTAGTGGCCTGATGTGACACACTGCATCCCCTAAGTTGTGAATTTTCTATTCTTTGATTGGTCTTCTCTTGGAGATATTAGACACAATGTTCCCTAAGTTATAGACCTTGCATGAACTAAGCTTAAGACTCCTTTGAACATCTTTTGCATGTTGCATTTTTCATTTTTTATATGGCCACCTTGCATAACACAACTTGCATGCCTATGGAGCCATCATATTTGTTCATGAGTTCTAAGCATACGAAGCTTTGCTTGTCTCATGAAGCATGAAATGAAATTTTCCATTATGGTGCCTTATTAAAGTTATCAAGAGGTATAACTTTGGTATGGTTGAGCAGGAAGCCTATTCTGAGGCAGGAATTTTCCCCATAGCCACTTGTATGTTTGTGAGTGCATACCAATGGTGAGTGTATGTTTCTCACCTTTTGGGCTTTCTCACCCAATGGACAACCATGAGTTTTGTCACCCTAGAGCGAGTATGCATTTTTGGAAAAACAACCTAGATCTGATCCACAATGTGTTGGACAAATGGTTAAATTTTGATCCACCTTTTTATTTTCTCTTCCTTCTAGTTCTTGCCATTTCATGATCATGTATCTTCTTTTTGTTTTTTTGGCAAATCATTCACCTTATGTGTCTCCTTTTGTGCTTATGTTTATTTTACTTAGGTTCATGGATCCTGGGGGCTTGTCCCCCTCCTTGATCTTTGTTATCTTAGACCATCTGCATTGGTATGATTGGACCTTTCTTGAATGTCTACTCTAATGTGAGTTTGAAGCAAGTTCATCCTCTCACTGAAGTGGGGGCTAACTTTGGACATAGAAAAGTATCCCTTTTTGCTTGCTTGATTTAGGATTAATTGATGAAAAAATAGACTTAATGAGGCCTTGATTTGGTGTTGTGAAGTTTTTTACATATCCACATTAGGTATTGGACCCTTGCAAATTGAATAAAATGCATTTAGCATTATCTTGTGAAGGTGTTGTAAAATACTTTCATACTTCTCTATACTTAATGGACCTATTCAACATTATAAAATGTATTTAATTGCATTATCACACCAATCTAGAAAGCTTGTTAATTAAGCTTGGCTCTAATATGGTGTTGTAATGTGTTTTACACATTCACATTAGATGTTGTGCCTTTCTAGGCTATGTGGAACTCATTATAACGATGTAAAGTGTATTTAATCACACTTTCACATTGAATTTTGTGTCCCTAGCTCTAATTACTCTTTATATCATCATTAATAGGCCCCCATGGCCCCATATTGTCCATCCTAAGGCATAATTTGGTGAAATAATTGACAGTCACTATATAAACTTGATTTCCTTACTTCTCGACATTCTAGCTAGTAGAATGGCCTTTGTGGGACCCATTCACCATTAGGGATGAATCAGTCCTGTGAATACAAAATTCACCATGCTCCTTTCAGGTTTTGTTTTTGTTAAGTATCAACCCTTGCATTCAATGAATATCATCGATCCTTTTTTGATAATCACTGCGGCCTCCACCATGTGCCTACTCAGTGATCTCCAAGGGAATTCTCTCCTTTGTTCTTCTATCAACCCCCGCTATGCTCCCACGTGTCTTCACCATAGGCTATTTTAGCTAATTCCCTTCACTTCCTTGTCAGTTTCCACCCACGTGCCACGTAGCTCCCATTTGTATAAAAAATTGGCGGGCCCCATAGGCAACATCTATAGAAAACATTTTTGCTATGTGTCATCTCAACACAAGATTTTAATGAAGGAAGGAAAAATTGACCGTAGGCAGTGAAATGCTACCACACATCTCTTCAATGCATGCTTCTTCAACACAATGAATGAAGCAAACTATAGGCTACAATATGCTGCCACATGTTAACTACTTATATGAGGAGGTGACACTTGTTTGTACATGACTTTGTTGGGAGCACTGCCATCATTTGTAGGGGATGCATCTAGATGGTAGGTGACCAAATGCTATGGCTTGAACCTTTTCTATTACAATGGCGAGGATAATCATTGCTACCACATCATTCCTCAGGATTCTGAATCTTTTCAATTACTAGTCACCAAGCGGTGGGAGGCTCACTATATATATTGCTCTTTATTTCTAAAGAGGGGTTCAGAGATTACATGGTACATATTTTTTCAAGTTCTACAAGTTTAAGAATTATAGGATTTTTGGAGAGACACCAGGCCTTTTTATTGTTTAGATTATTCCAAGAACTCACATACTGTGCCATTGTTCAACCTCTCTATTTTCTTTTTCTATTGATAAAATTTATACTATGACATTATTGTTTGAATGGTTTATTTTCCATACTTATATAATTTGAATGCAAGTCTGTTGGTTTAGATCATGTCTTTTGACTCTTCTTTTTAGTAAATGGGTGTGAAAATTATTTTATGTTATTGAATGAGTTGTTCATGCTGCAATCTTTAATTTTTGTTATTCTAGGACACGGTAAACTACTAAGCAGACCCTTAGATCTTATCCAAAAGATAGGTTTATCATGCCTTTCATCTAAATTTTGGTGCATTGCTTTAGTTAGATTATTTGATTTTTATATCTACTTCCTTTTCCCATTCCAAAAACCCAATTACAAAAGAAGTCGACTTCTTTAAAAATTTGGAGGTCACTCAGTTTAGCACAATAAGTCCCCCCATAAACTGAGTTTCCCACAAATGGTTGTTACCTTTCCAATTTTTGGCATCAATAGTTTTTCTTTTTCTTGGCACACCCGATGGGATTGCTTTTAAATGAATCTAATTTTAAGAAGGGTGTATGAGCCATCGACCTGTTACTAGGTCCCAAACAACAAATAATCATGGTCTATTAGTACCATCATTAGGAATAGTACAACCTGTGACCCAATTAGTGAATGTTTTGCTTCCTCCACCCTTTTCGCTAGCCATGTTGCCTACTGCTAACAAAAAATATGTGGCATGGGATGCTAGAAGTTCTCTTGTTGAACTAGTAGCACCTATCATTTGGGACGCTATCTTAGTTTCCAACCTAAAAGCTATACCTAAATTCACTAAAGATGGCTCAAGGACACCATCCGAACATCTGCAAGATGTTGCAGACGTATGTTTGATACATGACATTACTAACCAAAATATAGTGCTAAGGTTGCTCACTACCTCTTTCAAAGGAAAGGCACTAGATTGGTACCAGATGCCACAAAAAAACATTATCAGTACCTTGGATGATCTTGAAGATTCTTTTTACTAGAGATTCTCAAATGAAGGAGATCTATCCTCACTATGCTATCAGTTGTCAATCATAAAGCAGGCCCCAAATGAAGCCATGGATGACTTCAATGCCCAGTTCCATACAAGCTAACAAAGGATTCAAGTTGATATTTGCCCGCCACCCAACCTGGCATTTATGTTCTATTTGAAATCTATCAACCCTGACATTTCCATGATCTAGTCTCTTGGTGGAACCACACTATTGGGCACATATAGCATCATTATCAAGGCAGAGAACAATTTGATAGATGTTAGGAAATTTCCACCTTAGCCCATCATTCCTATATTCTTAGAAATATTGGTTTCTACTCAAGAGATGCCTTCTACTAGTGCATCGAATCCTCTTCAATCCATGTACATGTATTCAAGCATGCCGCAAAATGTTGCTGCTACATCTAGTTCTTCCAAGGACGATATGAGTGAAATCAAGTAAATGTTGCGACATATGGCCAATGAGATAAGTATTATCAAGCACAACCAAGTTGTACCTCTAAAGCTGACCTAACAGAATTATCAAGGTGGAAGGTCCTCTTACCAGCAAAACTTGTTCCAAGGAGGCACTCTTACAAATCCTCAAGTGCAAACAACAAATTAGATAGTGCTGGTACCCACTCCTCTGCAAAGCACCAACCTAAGCTTGAGCAGAGAATTGACCATGGGGCAAAACAATTTAGTGGATGATACCAACCCCTAGTGCTTCGCTTGTATTGATTCACACATGCCCCAAAACTATTCATGCGGAAACCTACAACAAAAAGTGGTGGAGTAGCACAACCAAGCCACAACGTCAGATCTTGAAAGCTATGTGTATTCTTCTTCACAAATGGACAATGTTTTTCTCATTGCACAAATGCAAGGGATGTCACTAGGGCAAGAAGTGAACATCACATCTGATCACACACTCTTCTCATGGATGGAAGAGGATGAAGTGGTGTTTGCTAATGATGCATCCACATCTAAAACATCACAAGTATAGTCTGATTACAACACTCACACGAAGAGGAGATTCATAGGTGAACTAATTGTCCCGCAACTAGTTAGTCTGTAACCTAAAAGTGCTCCCCACCAAACACCTAGTGCCTCCTCCATGGTGCCACAATGTTAGCTGTGAAGGGAAGTTGTCATAACAAGAGCAAGGGAGAAAAAATCTCCAAATTTTCCACCCTTCAACATGGTGGAATAGTTAATGAAATCATCCGCTAATGTGTTTCTTTGGGATATATTAGCTATCCTAGAACATAAGACATTACTACAAAAGTCACTCTAGGAGGATCTAATCATTGAACCAAAGGAGCAATTTCTCAAATGAAAGACTGTTGATCAACCACCTCTAGCCAAATTTCTCACAAATAGCACAGTGGAATCTCCTATTGAGGTAAGGGATAACCTAAAACCCAAACCCTTCTTCCTAATGCTTATTATGGGAGAGAAGTTATTACACAATGCCATGATTGAATATGGTGCTAGCACCATAGTTATTCCTAAACATATAGCTAAGAGTTTAGGGCTTAGTTATGAACCATTAAAAGAGGGAGTGATGCAGCTTGACAAAAATAGAGTTGAAACTCTCGGTATGATCAAGGATCTTCCCTTGACTATTTATTTTTCCTAGCATCATGGTGCCACAAGATACTATGATCATTGATGCCCCCCCCCCATGTTTGGCCACTGCCTATCCTAAGAATTTTCTTCAAAGGTGGGTGGATACCTATCCTTGGATTGGTTGCACATGATTCTTAAGACCAAGCATGTTGCAAAAATGAAGATAGAATCTAAAGCTCTACATTCATAACATGTGGCCAATGAGGCCATGATCAACTTTGAGGCCACTCATACTTCTATCACCAAGCAAGAAATGTATTGCGCTGAGCTACTAGAAGATGAAAAGATGACTAGAGATTGAACCGATCAAGAAGATATTCTATTAAGGGAACATATGGATACTAATCCTTTTGGAAACTATCATGCTCCCGGTTTGGGAACCTATGTCATCTATGATGAAGATCTAGTGCTCCCGAAGGTCATTGAAAAACCAGATAATGGTTAAGCCTCGGAGTTATGGATGCTACATTTCGATAAAGAAAGATACAAAAATGGCACAAGAGCTAGGATATGTTTAATATCCCCACAGAATGAAAAAAAATGAGGTCATTCCACTTCTAGTTTTCCTGCTCGAACAATGATGCTGAATATGAAGGACTAGTGCAAGGTATCAACCTTGCGGAATGAATGGGAATAAAGCAATTAATGGTGTTCAGAGATTCCAAACTAGTAGTCAATCAAGTTCAAGGAATTTCTATGGCCAAGAATGTCCACATGCAATCTTATAGACACTAAGTTTGGGACCTAATTGAGGGATTTGAAGATTTTAACATTCAAATAGTGCCCCAAGAACAAAATAAAGATGCGGACCGCATGGTATCAATCGGATCTTAGTTTGATCCTACCTCTGACCTCATTCACAACAAACACTTTGTATGAGTGATAGTTCGATTGATGATTCCAGACAATGACCAAAGTTGTAAAGTGTTTGATAGTGATGAACAAACTACCTCGTTCATCCAACAGTTGAAAGAATTTGCTAACCAACTCCAACCAAAGATCATCGAAGCTTATGAAGGAAAAATTATTCAGCTGAAATCCAACAAGCTTTCGAAGGAATTAGTCACTCTCAAGAATCTTTTCGATTCTGACGATGCAAGAAAATAAAAAACATAAGTTTGTAGCAGAAAAAGGTGAATATGTGGACCTTCAGGTCAGAGATGGAAGAAAGCTTAAAGTCGGGAAGGATGTCCTGCATCATGATAAAGAAATTCTTATTGACTTTTGTGAAAAATATGTAGTGGTGGCTTGGTCATACAATCACCTTAGGGGATATGATCTCGATATCATTCAACATACAATAGAGTTGGTAGAAGCTGTAATACCCCTCCTCTTACTGGTAGGATTTAGTATTTTTCAATGCGGTTGTTTGCTACTTGTGACCAAGATGATATTGTTTGATTTGGTTAGTTAGACGTTAGATGATGCTATTGTTTCATTATGGACATGATTATTTCGTATGACACTATGGTTGGTTATATTAGATGATTTTCATAATTATGATATGATGCAGTGATTTAATTTAATATGTTATGAGATGATTGTTAGTTAGAAATGTTAATGTATTGGTTATAGTATAATTGTTAGAATAGGTGTGATGAAGGACAATATAGCATCACTCGTTCGCGAGTGCCCTGCTATGTTGCGATTCCTTCTCACAATGTAGTATTTTGATTTAATGCTTTGATGTTATATATATATGCACATGTACACAACTTCTCTTGTATGCAGGATTTGCAGGTACAAGTCTCGATTCCACCTACTTCGGCAGGACAGGGCGAGCACCTATAGCCCAACGGTTAAATGTTGAAACAGTGGTGACGATGAAGTCCTTCCGTTCCATGATGTCAGATCGTCTCGTTTGTTGGTATTGTTCATTTTTGTGTAATTGTCGTCATTTGTAGTTTGTGTTTTGTATCTTATCGTCTTTTGAGTAATGTTGGTACTTTATTTGTTGAGGTGTATTCGATTTTAGTGATGGAAGTAATTGTTTGATTTAATGTTAGATTTAAATTCCTTTTAAATATTGAGATGATTTTAATTATTTTTAAAAAGTCATTTATTTCAATTAAATGAGAATTATATATTAAATGTGTTTTAACTATTTAATCAATTATCTGGTGGAGGATAATTATGAGAATAATTTAATTAAAATAAATATGTAATGTGAGGTGCAAGAAAAGTGGCAAAACAGGAATTAAAGCAATAAAAATAAATAAAAGAATAAAAAGACAGTGTGAGCCAATAGGAATTGAGAGTTGGGAAAAAGCTAGTTTTAAAGAATTGATTTTCTTTTAATTTTGATTTTTTGAGAGTTTTTGAAGAGATGGGCAATATATTTTTATTTAATTATGAATTTTTGGAAGTTTTTACACACACATAGATATTGTTACAGAAGTTGTGCAAGGGATTAGGCTTTGTATTCTAAAAATTTTGAAAGGGTATTGATATCTTCTGTTGTATTTGGAGGAGAATTTTAGAGAGAGATTGTCAATCTGTTTCTGGTGAATGTTCTGGAGAGTCTTCTGAACAGCAAAATAGGATTCAAGATCTAAGCCAAAATTTTGTAGAGGAGATTCAGAGGCACAATCAAGGAACTCTTCGAGGTCATCAGAATCAAGCAGGCATCTTCAGACTATCGAATAAGCGTTGGACACCAGGTTCCTCTTATAATTTTCTTCTAGTATTTCTCTTTTATCTTCCTGCTTCAGAGAAACCAAAACAAACTTAGTAAATATGATTTGTGAGAATAGGGGAAAACAGTTGTGATTGAAAACTAGTGAAATATATTAGATTAGATTTTTTTTTAAAAAATATATATATATATATATATATACATAGAAAAGAACTTTTCTTTTTTGTCAAAACAAAAACTTTTTTCTCTGAAATAATCAATCTATTAATAAGAAGATTTTGTAAAAGATAATCTTCTGTAGGGAATAATGGATTTGAATTTTTGTTAATTTATTGATATATATTGGATTTATTTAGCTATCTTATTGTACTCTCTGTTTTTTTTTAAATAAATGAATTTTACTCTCTGGTTTTCTATTTTTTTTTTTATGCAAATAAGTTATTTACACATAATATATTTATATATATATATTCATATATATATATATATCACATTTGTATATCTTAAGAACTGGTTGAAATTGTGCATCGGCCGTCGGCCGTACGTCTGGCAGACTCATATTTTATCTGCTCAGAATTCAAAATTTTACTGTGTTGTTCTATTTTTATTCTGTGTTATATGGAAATTATCTTTTTTTTGAAAAAAAATATATATACTTAGGGGAGAGGGCCTAATAGTCGTGCGGGGTCCAATAGTCGTGCACCCAATCGTGAATATGATACCCAATAGTCGTTTATATAATGTCCAATAGTTGTGATTTGACTACCCATAATTAAACAAAATGTATGCTTTTGATCTAAAAAGCAACCAATCATGTGATACCACATCAGTGCTCAACTACTCATGATGTAATGCACGAGAATTGGTCTCACTTTTTTTTGGGGCCTTTTTGGACACCTTGACAAAAATGCATGCTGATGTGGCATCATATTTGATGATGTGGCCCTGAAACCTTAGTTATAAGCAGAGAACTTGCCAAGTAAGCTACTGTAAAAAATTGGGAGTGATTTGAAATTTTGAGGTAGGATAATTAGAAGCGTGAAGTTAGGGTGCACGACTACTGGGTCCTCTCCCTATATAAGCGAATTTATTTTAAGCAAATAAAATGCTAGTTTTGGGAAGGGGTGGGTCGGCCTGGGCCGTACCCGTCCCCATCCCCTTGCTGACTGCACACGGCAGCCCCCAGGACTGCCGCAGCAGTCCTAAGGACTACTGGGCGCAGTCCAAAGGACTGCCACAGTAGTCCTTTGGGACTGCTTACTCTGTACGCCTGGGCAGAGCAGCTTTATTATCTTTGTTTTATTTTATTTTTTATTTTTTATTTTTTTTATATATATAATTTATAAATATATATATATATATATATATTTATGTTTAAATATGTTGCTTATTTATTTATTTAATTTAATTGTATTATTAGTTTTAAATTGTTTTATATATATAATTTATATATATAAATAAATAAATAATGTTTTTTTTTAATTATTATTTGATGAGTATTTTGATAAACATGATAATTATAATTGATTTATTTAGTTTATTGAATATAACAATTATAATTTATTTTTCTATTAAATATAATAATTGTGAATTATTTAAAATGAATTTTGATTATTTTATTTGTTAGTTATAATGTAAATTCTTTTATTGTATTATAGTTTAAAGGTCAATTCGTATTATTGTGTAAAACAAGGGTAATATTTTATGGGTTGAACGAATAATTTAATCTGGTATTTGTTTAATTGTTATTGTGGAAATTATTATTGTACGAGGTGTAATGGGGGATTAGTTTTAAATATAATTAAACCTTGGATAATTTTTAGCACTCTGGAAGTAATAGGAATGTTTTATGAAATTGAGTTAATTTGCGATTTTGGTTATGCAATCAAGTGAGTCATTTTCCTTAACTATGAAATCGTGCAGTCTTGTTATTGTCTTCCTTTCTTTATGGTTGTAAATTTTTCACTCGTAATGTGGGAACCCTATTGTCAAAGTGTGAAAACCTTGTTCCAGAGGCTTGTTGTTTTGGAGTGTTATTCTCCTCTTGTTTATGCTTTTTGAGCGTTATTGGTTTTATGTTGGAAGGGTTGAATGGTTTGGTAAGAATTTTGACTTGAGTAATCGCGAGAGGGTTAATGCCTCGTGTGTTTAGATTTTTTTATTCTTTATTAATGTTAGTTCAACCCTTGCCTATTTTGGAGATATGTTAAGGGTCATAGGGAGAGTGGCTCTTCGTGGGCGCCGGCGCCTCGGGTAAGAGGAAGTGCCAGGGGAACCCACGTAAGAGTAGTTAAACAAGTGATAACCTAAAAATAGAATTTAGGGGGATGGGTAGTAAAACATACAAGATAAAGAAAAATGGATTCCTCATCTATGCATTAGGGCTACTGTAGACTAGTGATAGACTGAGTAGGCCGTGGTCAGCAAAGTCGTAGTCTCGTCTTCATGAGAGATTATCGGCTCCGCATTAGCTACCCTATGGTGTCGGCGCCTCAGTAGGAGGAAGGGCCAGGTGATCCATAGATGGGTGCCGACGCCTCGGTTAGGAGGAAGTGCCAGGGGACCTCATGAGAGCTATGCGATGACACTCTCCACTAGACATCCTTGTTGTTCTTGTTTCTTATTGCCTCTGGATATTGTTATTTTTATGTTGTTCTGATTATAGGGCTAGGGAATCCATAGGTGGGTGTCGGCGCCTCAGTTGGAGGAAGAGCCAGGGGATCCCATGAGAGCTATGTGATGACCCTCTCCACTTGACAACCGTTTGCCTTGTTTCTGGTTGCCTCTGGAATTGTGTACTGAATTGTTGTTTCAGATTTATTTGGAAATGTATTTTGGATGTTGTTGCAGTTCTTCTGGATATTGTACTTTTATAATGCTTTTGATTCTCAAGTGAATTTGTCTCATGATTGCTAATTGGTGATACTTCATGTTATTGTGATGATTTTCTTAAGTTTCAACTTGTTATGTGATTTGTGAACGTTGATGGTTGTTCATTGTATGCTTTGAGTTGTACTTGTTTTGTATCATGTTGTTGTTGAGTCGGTTTGACATTCATAGTCGGGTTCACTTCCTCGTCACCTCTGAGCACGGGGGGTGAGTTACTTGTAATTCACATGGTTGGGTGGGAACGTGCTCTGCACCCGTTGGGTTCCCCATCCGCATCTTGTCTTCTCAGCATTCCTCAGTGGAGTTGTACCAATAATCACTTGTATTTCATATTTCATTATTCTTGTATCAATCCCCATGTTGGGAAATTCAATGTAATTCATGTATCAAAGAAAATGGTAATGTAATATTATATCAATGATGTAATAGTTAGGTTCTTTTGTAACTCTATTAAGAGATTTATCATGGATGTAATTATGCGATGTTTATTATACTCGCATCATGTTTATCGGATGTATCATTGTATATGGTTTTCATAAATTAAATGGTTATGTTATATTCGTTATCTTTATTCTGTTTAGTTGTTGCGATGTAACCTCGCGTGCCCCAGAGAACCAAGTGTATTAATGCTATGTGATTTTGGTTTAATGTTGTTGCACATGTTTACTTTTATTATTTAAAAAAAAAATTATTTGCGTTATGTGTGTTCTCTGGGGTTTGCACGACGGGCGTTACAGAAGGCACAAAATCGGTCCGCCAAAAACAAAGGCCAATGAATCCCAAGATTGAAGCGCTAATGGTACAAGAATTAACAAAGCTAATCTAGTTGCAAATTGTCTTCTTAATCAAGCATAGCATGTAGGTATCCAATTTGGTCTCGACTGAAAGAAGAATGGAGATATTCACCTATGTATGGACTTTCGGGACTTGAACAAAGCATCCCTAAAGGATCATTACCCACTACCTTCAATGGAGTCAATCTTGCAAACAGTGGCAGGATTAGAGATGTTTTCCCTATTGGATGGCTTCTCTAGTTATAATCAAATCTAGGTCAAAGAAGAGGATCAACATAAGACAGTGTTCAGTACCAAGTGGGGAACGTTTGCATACACTAAGATTCCATTCAGCCTCTCAAACACAAGAGTCACCTTCCAATGAGTAATGGATATCGATTTTAGTGAACTAATCAACAAGATTATCCTATTCTATTTGGATGATTTGATGGTGTTCTCCAAATCCAAAGATGATCATTTTGATCACCTTGAGATGGTTTTTAAGAAATTTCAAGATTTTGGGATATCCCTCAACCCAAAAAAATGTGTCTTTAGAGTACCACAAGGCAAGCTATTGGGGCACATGGTGTCCAAAGAAGGAATTTCAATTAATCCTGAGTAGGTGAAAGCAATCAAAGAGCTTCCCCTTCCAATCAACAAGAAAGGCGTCCAGTCCTTCTTAGGAAAGGTGAATTTTGTTAGCAAATTTATTTATGATTTTGCAAGAATAATTAGGCCAATTACCTTGATGCTGAAAAAGGATCAAATGTTTAAGTGGATAAAGGAAGACAAAGAAGCCTTTGAGAGAGTCAAGGATGCTATTTCCTCTACCCCTATTTTGGTCAATCCACACTTATCAAAGAACTTCATAATGTATGTGTTAAGTAGCAAGTCAAGCATTGCTACAATCTTAATCAGAAAGATGATGAGGAAAAGGGAGAACATCTGATAGTATTTCAATCCTGAAACCTGAAGGAATATGAGACAAAGTAAAACTTTGTAGAGAGGCAAGCATTTGCAATAGTTAAGGGGCTCAAGAAGTTCTAACACTTAATATCTTGCAATAAGGTGATTGTCTATGTTGTGCATTCTAGCATGCGTGAATACATCATGGAAGGAGAGATCACCAAGAAAAGAGCCAATTGGATCACAAATATCCTTGAATATGACATTGAGGTTAAGCCCACAAAGGCCGTTTGGGGAAGAGGGTTGTGCGAATACCTTGCGCATGATGGTCACCAAAGAAGAGAAACTGGAGCTAGTCCTAATGAATGAGTTGGAGTCTGAAGGCTATTGGCTAGCAGATAGAGTAAGGTTTATGTTGGAGTTAAAATGACACTGAGAAGGGGGGGTGAATTAGTGTCTTAACAAATTTGACCAATTTTCAAAAATTCAAAAATAGCTTAGATTTGATCTCAATATTACTTTGATTAAAACATTCATGAGTTGAATGTAATCATTCATAAACAGAATTGAGAAGAATAATAATCCCAACAGTGAACAGAAACAACAACATTGTAAAGCAGAGAGCACACAAAAAGTCAAAGAGACAAAAGATTTTGCTGAGTGGAAAACCCTCCTGGGGTATAAAAACCACTCCTGAAATGCCTTCTAGGCTTAATCTTCTAATCAACTATTCATAATGCCTTATAGGCTGATTTTTTAGCACCCACTCAAGGAGCACCAACCCCTCATTTAGAGATATCTATCTCAAGGAGTACCAACCCCTCAAATTATATTTTGAACAATAATAATAACTTGGAGGATTTCTCTGATTTCAGTTAAGCACATATTTCTCTATTTTCTCATCTACATAATACCTTAAAGATTCAATAATTGAATCCCTAAAATAATTCATAGAGAAGAAATTTACAATCTCTGCATCTTGTTATTCAGATTTTACTATAGAGTTTTATTCATATATTTTCATACAGCCAAAGAATGATAATCTCAGAGTTAAAACAATAGCCACAACAACTATAGAAAAGAGTTTTCTGCTTCAATTTATGCATCTGCCACATAGGTAACTGTCTTCAGGAGTAATGGCAGAACAACCAACCCAACTAAGGGCCTTTCTCAACAAAACTGTAACATATGAGTTCATTTCACTGCTTAAAAAGCACAACTGTCCACCACAGAAAATCATAACCTCTAATGCATGAATGACAATACTCAGTTAGGGCATCATTTGTCATACTACTAATAGAGATGCAGAGAGCAGATAAAGAAAAATGGTGATTATAAACCAGTATGTGTGGCATGAAAAGCATAAATAAAAATACTAGAAAAATCTGTAACTCCCATGGCTCCACCAACCACTGTCGAGCTTCCAGCCAGAAATGCACCAAATAAACCTGAAAAAGTTTTCCTTATTCCTTTATTATTTCCATCAATGACACATTATGATGAAGGCAACTATAACTTCGCCAAAAAACCTTATGTTTGCCACTTTCGCCAAGACCCATCAAAGTTGGGAGAAGTCATAATGAATACATAATGTCACGCCAAGAGCACATAACATCCTTCTAGTCAATGAGACAAAAAAGTTCTCTCACCGAAATGAAACCATCATTCACTATTGCTATAGTTTTTGATATCAGAGAGACATCATAAAGATCAACTTGGTTATACCAAAAGTCATTCATTTGACATTTTCGACAAGACACACCATCTTCACCAAGACCTCACTTCAATGAAAGAGTCTCACTGGAAAGACTTTTCAACTCTTGTGTCACTGTAACCTACAATCTTTGAAGATTATTTCAATCATACCGAAACACCCTAAATTCACACCTATTCGCCGAGACTTCCAGAATTTCCTACTGAAGGAAATTGTCCAACGACTGTTGCTGTGACATTCAACACCCGTTATGACATCACGTCGAAAGTAAAAAGTCTGGCTGAAGTGAATCCCCTATGTGATGTTGGTGAGACAAAACCACTTCACCGAGACCTATTCTGAAAACCCTAACTCTTGCCGATACCCATCCATCCACCATCGGTCAGTGTGACATTGCACATTCGCTATGGCTCTTCACTGAAGCCTTAAGCTCTTGCCAATGAGTTTCCTTTTAATCTCCAATCAGTGTGACATTCCTATTTTGATGAGAACACATACCAATGGAATAACATATGCCGATAGAGATCACATTCAGTCGCCGAAACAAAAGACAAGTCTTGCTGAAATAATCTTTCTTGTGCCAGTCGCCAAGACACAAAACACTCAATGAAATAACATGCCGATAGGGATTTCTTATGTTGATGAACCACCTTATGAGTTAGTTGGTGAGACCCGACTCATTCGGTAAGACCTCTCAGCGGTGAACACAACTCATGCTAATAGACCTTTCCATTATCGCCAAGACAATGGGAATGTCACGTTGAAAGTAGCCTATATGTTAAATTCAATCGACATGACATCAAAAATGTCTTGCCGAAAGGCAACATAGACATTTCAAAGTGGATCAAGGAGACCCTGCCATACTCAAGCTGATATGTGTAAGCCCGAATGAGAAACAACCAATACCTGTGATATGCAAAAAGAACCATCCTAACAAGGAAACCAACTAAAAGAGATTTTGTCATCAAGGACAAACCATAAACAGAACCGAGATCCAACAAACTCCCCCTTTTTCCTTGATGGAAAAACACAAATGACTCCCCCTTTTTGCCTCAAGGCAAAGAATAGAAGAAAATGTGCATTGCCATAACACAACTGAGATGCCAACCAAAATATCATGAGAAACAGCTATAAAAAGAGTAACAATGCAACAACCAAGATTGTAGGAGAGCTGTAAGTGAATCAAAATAGATAATATGCTCCCCCTTAGCCAATGCTAGTAAAATCAGAGAAGTAAAGATTGAGAGATAACTCCCAATCGAAGTCTCAACCTTTCAAATAACTCTTTAGCTAAGGGCTTAGTAAAAATATCAACCACTTGATCTTGTGAGCCACAAACTATAAGCAGACTTCATTAGCCAAAACTTTTTCTCAAAGAAAGTGAAACTTGATAGCAATATGTTTAGTGTGAGAGTGCATAACATGATTTTTTGAAATATTTATCGCACTAGTGTTATCATAAGGAATGGAAACATGTTTAGAAACATCAATACCCATATCTGAAAGAGTCTAACTCATCCAAAGAACTTGAGTACAACATGAAGTGGCAACAATGTATTTTGCTTCAACAGTAGAAAGAGAAACAAATACTTGTCTCTTGTTGTGCCATGCCACTAAACAATCACTAAGAAAGAATGCAACACAACTGGTGCTTTTCCTATCATCCAAACAACCAGCCCAGTCAGCATTAGTATAAGAAATCAAAGAGAAATCATTGCTCCTAGGATACCAAAGACCATAATCAAGAGTGCCCTGAATGTATCTAAAGATCTGTTTAACAACAGTAACATGAGATTCTTTAGGTGATGCCTAAAAACGTGCAACAGTGCAAACTGCCTGCATAATGTCAAGTCTAGAGGCAATTAAATATAAAAGACTACAAATCATTGATCTATATTTCGTTTAATTTGTATTAGAAGAATCATCAACCTTAGTAAGTTTGCATCCAGTAATCATTCGAGTGCTAACTAGATGGCATTCATCCATATGAAATTTCTTAAGCAACTCTTTAGCATACTTGGTTTGAGAAAGAAATATTCCATTCTCACATTGAAAGATTTGAAGACCTAGAAAGAAATTTAATTCTCCTAACATTGACATTTCAAACTTAGATTCCATTATCTGAGAGAATTTTTTACTCATGGTGACATTATTGCAGCCAAAGATAGTATCATCAACATAAATTTCAACAACCAAAATATCAGAACCTTCAGTTTTAACATAAAGATTACTGTCTACACCTCCTCTAACAAAACCATTTGAATGCAAATGACTGTCCAGCCTAGAGTACCAAGCTCTAGGTGCTTGTTTTAAGCCATAGAGGGCATTTTTCAATCTATAAATATGATCAGGTTTATCTTTGCAAATAAATCCTTTAGGCTATTCAACATAGACCTCTTCATCTAAATATCCATTTAAAAAAGCAGTTTTGACATCCATTTGATAAACAGTAAAGTTTTTGTAAACAAAATAAGCCAAGAATATTCTGATAGATTCTAGTCTAGCAACAGGTGCAAGGGTTTCACCAAAATCAATACCTTCTTATTGAGCATAGCCTTTGCAGACAAATCTTGCTTTGTTGTGAATAACATTACCATTTTCATCAACCTTGTTTCTGTATATCCATTTGCCTCCAATGACATTCTTGTCATCTGGTCTTGGGACTAACTCCCAAGTCTGATTTTTCTCAATCTGATCAATTTCTTCCTACATAGAATTAATCCAACATGAATATGTGAGAGCTTCATTAAAAATTTTAGGCTCAAATTGAGTAACTAAACAAAAAGCAATTTGTGCCTTTTCATTAGATTCTGCAACCTTTCTTCTAGTTTGAACTCCTGCATTTTTATCCCCAATAATCTGATCTTTGGGGTGATATTTAGCTAGAGCTTTTGATATAGCCTTTTCAAGACTTGTTGTTTCATTTTAGGGCTTGTTGGATCAGTATTAGGCTTTGTTGTATCTGCTCTTTTTGAATTTATTTCTAGTTCAAGTTTTTCTTCCTCATTATCCTACAAAGATTCAGCATACAAATGTGGTCTTTCATCAAATTTTACATTAACAAATTCAACAATCTTATTAAGCCTATTGTTAAGGAATTTATAACTTTGTTGTGAGTTGAGTATCCCAAAAAGATACCCTCATCACTCTTTGATTGAAAGCTCCCAAGGTTATCATCATCTTTCTTGATAAAACACTTCCAAAAATTCTAAAGTGTTTGACAAAAGCAGTTTTTCCATACCAAAGTTCATAAGGAGTGTGTTTAGATTTCACCCTAAGCTGCACTCTATTCAAAATGTATACAATTGTATGAACAACTTCTTTCCAATACATATCAGACAACTTAGCTTCATCTAGCATGGTTCTAGCCATTTCTTTTACAGTTCTATTCTTACGTTCAACTACCCCATTTTGTTGAGGTGTTTTTATTGCAGCATACTGTCTTTTAATGCCATGTTGTTCACAGTAATCAATAAACTCTTGAGAAGTGAACTCACCTCCTTTGTCAGATCGCAGACATTTAATTTTTAAATCAGATTCCTTCTCAACCATTTTACGAAATATTTTAAACCTTTCAAATGCTTTTGATTTATGCTTAAGAAATGTGACCCAAACCATTCTAGTATAATCATCTACAAACAACATAAAGTACCTTTCACCATTAATAGACCTTGTTATGGTTGGTCCACATAAATCAGTATGCACAAGCTGTAAAGGTTTTGAAGAAGAATGTTCTCTTGTTTTGAAGCTGATTTTAGTTTGTTTACCACTTAGATATTCTTTGCACACATAATTTTCTTGCTTGCTAAGAACTGGTAGACCTCTAACATTTTGATTTTTACTGATTCTAACCAGATTTTCAAAGTTTATGTGTCCTAATTTTTTATGCCATAACCAGTTCTCTTCAATTTGACCCGTTAGGCACATACCTTGATTAATGTCATTGCTTGATGTGTCAAGAAGATTGTACACATTTCCTTTAGTCCTCCTTCCAACTGCAACAACCTTTCCAAGCTTGTTCTTAATCTCACATCCCTGTGAAGTGAAAAGAACATGATAACCACTATCACAGATTTGACTAACACTTAGAAGATTGTGCTTGAGACCTTCCACATAGTACACATTATAGATAGGAGTGTCTTCATTCAGAAGAAGTGAACCTCTACCTTTAATTTGAATACTAGAGTTATCACCAAACTTAACATATCCACCTACATAATCTTCAAGATTCATAAAATTATCCTTGTCGCCAGTCATATGGTTACAACATCCACTTTCTAGGACCCATAAGTCCTTTTTCTTGGAATGAAAATCTATTTGAACCAACATAGTTTGCTCGATGTTTTTAACAGTCTTAGATTTCCAAACCTTTTTAATTTTCGGTTGTTTCAATTGCAGATCAGCTCTACATTGTTTGACAGAATGTCCCAAGGCATTGCATTTAAAACATTTTATCTATCTAACAAAACCATAGTGTTGTCTAAGACCAAACCTGGGTAATCTAGGATTCATAAGCCTACAAGTGCTCACCTTATGGCCAAATTTGTTGCAGAAAAAAAAAAAAACCATAGAAGAAAGGATTGACTCTGTATGAAGATCTATTACCTCTTAAAGACTGAACATGATCCTTACCAAATTCTGAGTGATTTGAACCTGAACCTTTGACTTCAGAAGAGGGATTTTGTTTTGCAATGTCAGTTGAACATTCACCCTTTTCAAAACCAACACCAGTTTTATTTTTATACATCTTCTGCTTGCTGAGCATCTCATTCAGTTTTAGAGTTCTTTCATATTTTTCAATTTCCTTCCTAAGACAGACTACTTCATGTTCCAATTTTTGAATTTCTTGATCTTTACAGCTTACAGTCACTCGAAGATAGTCTTCAACTCTTTTAGCTTCTTCAAGCTGAGTTTTTAGAGAGACAATTTCTTGACCTGGTTTATGTTCTTGAGCAAGAACTTGTTTTTTGAGTTTTCTGACCTCTTGTAAAGCACATTTCAGTTCACTTTCAAGATCTACTACACCTTCTTCAACATCAATAGTGTTTGAATCATTTTGTTGAGTAATTTCAGCCATGAACAAGGTTTCATCTTCTTCAATTGATGAATCTTCAAACTCAAAATCAGATTCATCCTTACTAAAGAGACTTTTCTTCTTTTTGAAATTGAAGTTTCGTTTAGGTTTGAAGACCTGCTTCTTAGGTTGTTTTTCAATTGTCTCATTGTCACAGATTTGATCATCATAGTTACACTGCAGCAGCAAAGTGACCTATTTTTCCATAGTTAAAACATTTAAAGGGAAGTTTTCCCTTATATTTCCTGATCCCTTTTTAAATCTTCTAACAAAATTGGATTCTTTAGAATCTGACAACTCTGATTCACTGATTTCGATATTTTCTTTCTTTTTAGTCTTAAAGGAAGTTTCTTTTCCTATTGAATTGTTTTTTCTAATTCTCATTTCATAGGCAGTAAGTATTCCTTGCAGGCTGTCTAAGATAAGCTGATCAAAGTGTTTCCTTTCTTCTAGGGCTGAAACCTTAGATTCAAATTTGGAAGGTAAGGTTCTAACAACCTTTGTGACTACATCAAATTCATTAATAGTTTGACCTAGACCTTTCATTGGATTGACAACTTCATCAACTCTTAGGAAATATTCAGCCACTTTTTCATCATCCTTCATTTTCAACTCCTCAAACTGATGTTTAAGAGTAATGATTTTTGACAGTTTGACTTTCTCATTCCCTTGATATATAGTTTCAAGTTTTTCCCAGATATCATGAGCAGATTTTCAATGCATGACTTTAATGAAAACATCTTTAGTTAACCCACACAAGATGGCATGCTTAGCTCTGGAATTTGTTTCATACCTATTTTTATCAACAGTATTAGTGGGAATAGAAGCTGGTACATTGTAAGCATTTATAACCATGCTCCAAACATCAACATCAAAAGAAATAAGAAAAGCTTCCATTTTGATTTTCCAAAACACATAATCTATTCCATCAAATAATGAAGCTCTGGTTACAAAGGCACCATCTTGAGAATGTGCCATTAAAAAAATAAACTCCAAGACCAAAATCAATCCAAGGTGATTAAAACCTATTAGAGGACCCTACGCTCTGATACCAATTTTTGGGTTTAAAATGACACTGAGAGGGGGGGTGAATAAGTGTCTTAATAGATTTGACCAATTTTCAAAAATTCAAAAACATAGCTCAGATTTGATCTCAATATTACTCTGATTAAAACATTCACGAGTTGAATGTAATCATTCATAAATAGAATTGAGAAAAATAATAATCCCAACAGTGAACAGAAACAACAACACTGTAAAGTAGAGAGCACACAAAAAGACAAAGAGAAAAGATTTTGCTGAGTGAAAAACCCTTTTGGGGTATAAAAACCACTCCCAAAATTCCTTCCAGGCTTAATCTTTTAATCAACTGTTCACAATGCCTTATAGGCTGATTTTTGAGCACCCACTTAAGGAGCACCAACCCCTCATTTAGAGATATCTATCTCAAGGAGTACCAACCCCTCAAATTATATTTTGAACAATAATAATAACTCATAGGATTTCTCTATTTTTAGTTAAGCACATATTTCTCTATTTTCTCATCTATAGAATACCTTAAAGATTCAATAATTGAATCCCTAAAATACTTCATAGATAAGAAATTTACAATCTCTGCATCTTGTTATTACAATTTTATTGCAAAGTTTTGTTCATATATTTTCATATAGCCAAAGAATGATAATCTCAGAGTTACAACAATAGCCACAACAACTACATAAAAGAGTTTTTTGCTTCATTTTATACATCTACCACACATGTAATTGTCTTTAGGAGTAACGGTAGAACAACCAACCCAGCTAAGAGCCTTTCTCAACAAAATTGTAACGTATGAGTTCATTTCACTACTTAAAAAGCACAACGGTCCACCATAGAAAATCATAACCTCTAATGCATGAATGAAAATACTCAGTCAGGGCATCATTTGTCATACTAGTAACAGAGATGCAAAGAGTAGATAAAGAAAAATGGTGATTATAAACCAGTATGTGCAGCATGAAACGCATAAATAAAAATACTAGAAAAATCTATAATTCCCATGGCTCCATCAGCCACTGTCGAGCTTCCAGGCATAAATGAACCAAATAAACCTCAAAAAGTTTTCCTTATTCCTTTATTGTTTCCATCAATGACACATTATGCTAAAGGAAACTATAATGTCGCTAGACAACCTTATGTTTGTCATTTTTTCCAAGACCCATCAGAGTTGGGAGAAGTCATAACAAATACATAGTGTCATGCTGAGAGCACATAACATCCTTCTGGTTGACGAGACAAAAAGGTTCTCTCACCGAAATTAAACCATCATTCACTATCACTATAGCTTTTGATATCAGGGAGACAACATAGAGATCAACTTGGTTATACCGAAAGTCATTCATTTAACTTTGTTGACAAGACACACCATCCTCGCCAAGACCTCACTTTGATGAAAGAGTCTCACCAAAAAGACTTTTCAACTCTTGTGTTGCTATAACCTACAATCTTTGAAGATTATTTCAATCATACTAAAACACCCTGAATTCACACCTGTTCGCCGAGACTTCTAGAATGTCCTGTTGAAGGCAATTGTCCAACGATTGTCAGTGTGACATTGAACACTTGTTATGACATCATGCCGAAAGAAAAAAGTCTGGAAAAAGTGAATACCCTATGTGATGTCAGCAAGACAAAACCACTTTGCTGAGACCTATTCTGAAAACCTTGACTCTTTCTGATATGCATCCATCCACCATCGGTCGGTGTGACATTACACATTCGCTATGACTCTTTGCTGAAGCCTTAAGCTCTTGCCGATAAGTTTCCTTTTAATCTTCGATCAGTGTTACATTCCTATTTCACTAAGACCACATACCGATGGAATAACATATGTCGATAGAGATCACATTCAATCGCCGAAACAAAAGTCAAGTCTTGACGAAAAAATATTTTTTGTGCCAGTTGCCAAGACACAAAATGATCAATGAAATAACATGCTGATAGGGATTTCTTATGCTAATGAACCACCTTATGAGTTAGTCAGTGAGACCTGACTCATTTGGTAAGACCTCTCAGTGGTGAATGCAACTCATGCCAATAAACACTTCCAATGTCTCCAAGACAACAGGAATGTCACACCAAAAGTAGCTTGTATGTTAAATTCAATCGACATGACATCATAAATGTCTTTCCGAAAGGAAACAAAGACATTTCAAAGTGGATTGGGGAGACCCTGCCATACTCAAGCTGATATGTGTAAGCCTGAATGAGAAACAACCAATACCTGTGATATGCAAAAAGAACCATCCTGACAAGGAAACCAACTAAAAGAGATTTTGTCATCAAGGACAAACGATAAACACAACTAAGATCCAACAGTTTATTCATATAGGAAAGTATCCATTGAGCCTTCTTTCTCAGAAGAGGAGATTCTATTGATTGCAAAACAACAGATACACACTCATTGAAGGGATCTTGTTCAAAACAAATTTTAACAACATTCTATTGTGATGTGTTACCATAGAGAAAGCAAAAAGGATCCTTGACACTTACCACAATAGTTCTGTAGATGGAAATTTCTCCACAAAGACAACTTCCATCAAAATCATGTGCGCAAGATAATTTTGGCTGACACTATTAAATGATTCCTACTCCTTGGTGAAAACCTACAAGGAATGTCAATTCTTCATAGGAAGAAGAAAGAATTTTGCAATGCCTCTCAATCCAATAGTGGTTGATGATCCATTTGCACAATGGGGTTTGGACTTCATTAGAATGATCAACCCAACCTCCAGTGTAGGACATAAATGGATCTTGATGGCCATAGACTACTTCACAAGATGGACCAAAGTCATGCCACTAAAGAATGCGACAAAGGTAGAGATAGTGAATTTCCTAGAGGAGCTGGTGACGAGGTTTAACCCACCCAAAACTATCATATCCAACAATGCTAAAGCTTGCTTGGGCTCTAAGGTAAGCCAATTTGCACTTATGCATGGCATATTCCTTAAAACATCATCAAACTATTACCCGTAGGGGAAAAACTTAGTCGAGTTGACAAATAAGAATTTGGTCCAACTCCTCAAAAGAATTGGGTTATAATACCAAAGGGAATGACATAAGAACCTTTGAACAACGCTCTGGGAAGACCGCATAGCTCCTAAGCAAGTCCTCAAGACTTCACTGTATGAGCTAGTATATGGAAAAGAGGATTATTGCCTATCTCTATGGAGATTCTGGTGCTGCAATTATTAAAATATCTTGAGGTGGAACAAAATGATGCAATGGAGGTGCAGTTAGTCGAGTTTCTAGAAGTACAAGAAAAAAGGGAAAATTCCTTAATAGCCATGACTAACTGCCAACAAGTGGTTAAAAGGTGGTTTGACAAGAAAGTGTCTAACCAAAGTCTAAAGTGTGGAGACTTAGAGCTAAAATTTAATGAAAGGGTTGTGAAGACAGGTCAGCACAAGAAGTTTTATAGCCTTTGGGAAGGCCCGCTCAGAATAATTCAATGGAAAAAACATAATGCATATGAGTTAGAAACTATGGAAAAAGAAGCACTAGGAATTTCATTCAACATAATTCACCTGAAATTATTTAATTAGGCTTGCTTTCCTCTCGATGTAAATATGTCTATAATATTCTTCCCTTCTTCCCTTTTTGTTTTGTTGGCCAGTCTTTTTATTTATTTTGTGGTTCGAGGTGGAAAAGAGTAGGTAACCCATTAATTGCAAAGTAAGGAAATAAACTCATAGCTAAAAAGAGAAAAAAATTAAACACCCACAAATTGAATCAATACATACATGTTGAAAAGGAAAAGATGACCCAGTTGTAGAATCCAAAAGAAGACAACAAGATGATTATATAAAAATATATTTTTATTATATACATGCTTTGATATTTACATTGTCAAAATGGCTTAAAAGGCCATGCTTCTAAAAGCATATAGTTCTATTTTTCTTCTTTCATATATTTTACAAAAAGCCTTTTTTAGACATGTATACAAAAAGTAGTCTAATTGCTATGAGATTTTAAAAGGAAAAAATAAAAGCATGATATTCTTCAATTCACAACATTGGTAGCAACAATGGATGCATCAACAACAATGTCCACAATATCTTTATCCATAAGGGAATCATCATCAGCAACAACATCATTAATAGGAGAAAAAACTAGAGGCAAAAGGAACATAAGGTTCCTGAAGTTTGTGTACCAATTGATGTTGTAAAATGACACCACGTTGTAGATGTGAAAAAGGAAATGGCAAGCTTGAGTGGCCTTCTGGTGGTGCTCATCTTGCAAATGGAGCTGGAATCCACTCAAAATGGAAACCATGACACAACCGTGTCCTCTTCTATGAACCTTTGTAGGTCGCTCATGGTCGGCATGTCTCCACCAAATGCAACATTTTCCACTACCTCTCCAAGGCCATTTGGGTACTTCTGGGGAAATATTTCTTTGACCAAATGAAGAATTAGGGGTTTTGGAATTTGAATATCCATCATGGAGGTGACAAAGTGCGAGCACACATTAGTGTTAACTCGATACTTGTCCTTGTATTCAAGGAAATCCCATCCTAGAATGGCTATAATAGCCAATGAGTGCTTATTTTTCATCATCCTCTTCAAATGCTTAGTAGAAGTCTCACCTAGGGAGGAAATCTGAGACTTATAACACACTAGCCTACTTGGAGTGTTCATACTGTCAAAATCTTTGCAAATACCTTGAAACTATCTCTATAAAGTGCCTAAGTCTAGCCTATGAAAATGCTACACACTACCAATATTAAACTGCTAAACCAATTACCTACTACCAAATTTTCTCTAATCACTAAGTGTGATTTTGCTATTGCTTAGATTCCTATTTATAGAAAAAACAAGCAAATTTGTGGTAATCTAATTACCATAAACATGATGCTAATCAAGTACCAACTTGAAAGTTGTGCCTGAGCTTGCTTGAATTTCCCACCCAGTTGTGTCTGCTGAGTACATTTTGTTGCGTGCAAAACTAATAAGGGCTAATTAATTAACCTAAGCTGGTGGTAGCAATCGACGATGTTATGCATGGCCAAGGACTGAGGTGTCATTCTCTAGGCATTTTTTTAATTCCAAGGAAAAGCTCATATCTTTTAAAATGTTGATGACATCTATGGCTTAATCATTCCTTTTGGGATATTAATTCCAATGCATACAAATGCTTAAGCTTCTAGGAAAGCATTGGCTCAAGTTCCAAGAAAATAACACTATACAATATGGTTGCTAATTACAATTATGAATTCTTTTCACATCAAAATGGTAAGTGATTAATCTCGCACAAGCCAAGGGTTGGTGGTACATGCCAAATTAAATGCAAAAAGGTAACTCTTGTCTACCACCTTGAAGAAAAATAGTTAAGTATTGCATGCAAAATCTTTAATCACTTAAAAGGTATTTTCAAATATGCTTCCCAGAAAAAGCAATTTCTAGTGCAGAGCCAAAGCTGAGGTAAAATTACATAAAAAATCAAGCTAAGCAAAAGCTTCCCACAAATCAAAAATGGTAGAAGGTTTAAGCCAAGGATTACAGGGAGGGGTAATGAAAATCTTATTTAAAGCCATGCGAGGAGAACCATTCATCAATATCTTTGAAGAAATTTCCTATGCCACACCAAGTATTCCTGACAAGCCAAAGTGGGAAAGCACAAAAGAGATGGACAAGCCCAAAAGCTATAGAGACCAAAACTTAATTCAGGAGGATTGGGATAATATGTATGATCCCTTTCTTACAAAAAACCTTAAAGGATTGAGGGAAGTAGCCTAAGAAAGAATGAAGGTGTCCAAAAGGGAAATGTCGACGGACGATAAAGTATGGTTCAACAAGCTTCCTCAATATATGGTCCCATTTGTGCACCACTGCCTAGAATTGGTCAATGTGGCCATTAAGCATTTCAACTCAAGCACCAACACTATTGAGGGAAAGATTGTCAGTTAATATCACTTTGGGAGCCATTTGGAATATGCTATGTATTCCTAATCATAAGAAAACAGGGATGACAATGGAGGAATTTGCTCCTAAATAGGGGGATCATATATGGAGCACCAGGAATAAGGCTCTGCAATTTTATAATGAAAAAACCTAAAGGATTGAAGAAGAGCAAGGGAAGCCACCAAGAATTTTGGTGCAACATGACGCTTTCGCAGAAGACCTACAAGATGCCTTTTCAATGATGGAATTTATTTTCAATCTAGACACAGACAAGGAGGTGCACATGTTTCAATTGGGCCCAGGTTTCCAATTTCGTAGGAAACAATCTTATTTCTGGTATGATTTTGTAGAGTATCCCGCAAAAAAAATGATAGAGAAAATTAACAAATACCAAGTTGAATGGAAGTTCGCATTTCCTTCCTATCTCACCTATAAGTTTTTGCATTAGAACCCTGATTTCTTTGATAAGTGGGTGAAGTTGTCTATTTTTGACAAAAGGAATAGAAGAAAGCTAGTTTCTATCTGGACTCCTCTCCTCTCTTCCACTTTTGATTATTATACATTTTCAAATTATTTTTTGACTTCAATTTTGCAATATTTGCAAGGAGAAGATAGTATTAATCGACTCACTTTGACGCAAACAAAGTATATGTAGAACTTCATTCCTAGACGTGATCGGTTATCTAGAGTGGATTTTACATTCATCTGAATGTGAGGCTTCACCAAGGAACCATTTCACCTTTCGACATGTGTGACTAATCAAGTGTTGGCCCTTGAATTATTCTGGCAGGCATGCACTATTAATATTACCTTATGCGGTGGGAAAAAGGCCAAGAGGAAGGGATTCTTTGTCTATCCACAAAGCTTCAAAATAGTGGCCATGAAAAAGAAGAAGACACACCTTGTGTTGAAGGATAAGCTGGATCATTTAGGGTTGGTAATGATCTGTGACAAGTGGGATTACAACCCTTTCAATGATCTACCATATGAGCATATCAAGGTAACTCACAACCCTTGTCCTTACTGGGAGAGGAGGTGAAGCCCACTAGAGGATGACAATGAATTTTTAGTTGACCCGATTCATATTCCCATAGAGGACAATAGGCCGCCATGGCATAGGTTCTATTTCATTGAGGTGGAATATGATTAGAGCTGCAAAATGGGAAAAAATCTATACAATAGGTTGAGAAATGAAGAAGAATGGACTATAGACAAGATCAGAGCCTTTTGGGTGTATTTCCAAGAGATAAAACAACTTGATGCACATTATGAAAGCATGGCAGATGATGAAGAGTTTGACAAGCTATGGGATGATGAGCATCCTACTTCCGACTCGAGCACTAGTGGAGGCAATGAACCTTATGAAGGAGAAGAGCAGGTGGAGGAGGAAGTTGATTTATCAACATCCTCCGTACAACAAAAGAAGAAGTCCATGGGGTAGCCTACCTCTACCACTTCAAATGTGTGACTAAATATATCAAGAGCCTCATGGACACTCACCTAGACCTCGAAAACAACAAGAGTATCCAAACAACAACAATCAAAGATTGTGGAGATTAGAGACTCCCCGCCCACTAAAGGACAACACATAAAAGGTATAGTTGGGGAAGGTTTACAGGAGCCTACCACAAGCCAAGTGCTTGTAGTGAACCAGGAGTCTGAAGTAAGTGAGGAGGCAACAACAAGCAAAGCACTGCCAACATCCAGTCAATAGGTAACGTTTTCTCCTTCTTCTCTCACTTCTCAATCTTTAGTATCCCTTGCCATTCCTATGGTGCACCTTACTGCAAGTGTTGGCCCTACCTTCTCTACCCCTACCACAATGTTTGTAGGAGGTTTCTGTCAATTCTCCTAGACAAGGCCATCTATCTTAATGCCTCTGTGAACCTTAACACTAGCCATCGCTGCTCAATCTCTCCTCACCTCTCTTTCTAAAGGCTTAGGCACCATTGGTACCCCTATTACTACTACTATCTTGGGTTCAACCCAATTTTCCTAGCAAACAAATTTTATTATGAATACCCCATCACCACAACAACTAATGAGCCCTTTCACTGGTTCACAAACCAAACTATGGTAGGTTCCCTTTTTCTCCCCAAAAATTACCAATCTCCCTCCAAAGAAAACATAGGGGCTTGCCACACTTGTATTCCCTTTTTCCTTGCCTCTTGGTGCACCTAGTATAGGTGGGCTAGTTCAATTTCTAGGAAAATTCATAGTGTAGGGTGATGCTACGAAGGAAGCATGGGGCCTTAGGATCCAAAAGTGAAAAGAAAAGGATGACAAAAAGGAGGAAAATTCTAAGGTGTATATATTTTACAATGAAACACAACAAACGTTGAATTTCGCCACCATGTACTTGAATGTTGTCAAACCACAAGGGGAGATGCTATCAAGTGATTATGGTATGTATGCCATGGGGCTTGATCTGGCTGCAACCTGGCCGTAAGACAAAGTTGAACTCATGGAGGAAACATAATGGGTGTGAACGACTAATTTCCTTCACTCTAGCTGTCAGTTGAAGAAAAAGGAGGAGCAACTGAAGATTGTTAAGGAAAGGGTCAATTTCTTGGAGATGAAGGAGAAATCATTGGAAATAGAAGTTGTGTGCTTATCAGAGAAAGTGCAGGCATAAGAGTTGGAGTGGAGCAAACTCTAAGAGGAACTCAATACATCCCAATCCATTGATCCCACATTGATTAATGAGCTGTAGGTGAAGAACTAGGAATATTAGAGCCAATTGGCCCTAATGGAGTAGAATTTTCAACATATGGATAAAGAGTTAGCAACTCAATGCACTCTACATGAGTAGGAATTAGAAAAGAATCCTATAAACTTTGAAGGCCAAAATTCCTGGTTAGAAAAAGAGCTCCAAGAGACGAAGTCCTCTCTTGACACATAATTGGAGAATTGTGCCTGAGCTGAGGAGAACTGGTATAAAGAGCTAAGTAGCTTCGGGGAGCAACTTGCATGAGTAAAAAATAAAACTAAAAAATTAACAAAGGATTTCAATTCAAAGGATACAAATATTTCCCTTCTAAAGAGCGCTCTTCAAGCCTTCGCTGCGCAACCGGACCTCATCCCGTTAGCTCAACAACTATATATTTCTTATTGGGAAAAGGTTGAAGCCTTCTGCCTAACACTGCAACCAACACTTCGGTTCATCTTGAAGGCAACAAAATTGAGCTAGGAGGTTCATGGAACAATTGAGCGATTCCCACGGTTAATCACAGAGAAGGTTCCTAAAGAAAAGAGTTTTCTAAGCAAGCTATGCATGGTCTTTGATGAAGACCTGGACAAGGCATGAATTCAAGATCAGAATATTGCTACCTAGATGGCAGATGAGTTCATCCATTGCCACTCGTCCTTCTAGTGAACTAAAGCCACCACAACTACTTTGAACTAGACTATGGATGGCATGTAGAGAATTTTTTCCTAGATGAGCAAAATGGGTTTGTCATCCCCATTTCTTGAAGATGGGTCGATTGCCACAACCGAGAAAATTGCAAAAAAAATTAAAGAAAAGGAGCAAGAACCAAGCACTTTCTAGAGTTTCATCCAACCTCCTACCACAACAAACATTGAAGGTGTTATTCATCCTCTTGTACAACTACTTTTCCATTGCAAGGTAGGGGCCAGTTTACTAGAGGTGCTTCCTTATAAAGAAATGCTCGACCTAGGTAGAGCACAGGAAAATTTGCACAATAGAATGAGACCATCCGAAGATGAATGGACACCCTTGCAAGAAGCCATTTCCAAGCTCTAATTCTATCACCAATGGCTGGCACTCTTGTCTGCGAGCTAGAAAAAATTTTGGGTTCCACATTCCTCAAGCGAAATGCCCTTGATAGTTGCTAGAAGTGGTGAATACAAAATTTACCATGCTTCCTTTGGGGGTTTTTTTGCTAAGTACTGACCCATGCCTTCAATTAATATTATCAACCCTTTTTTGATAATCACCATGGACTCTGCCACATGTCTACTCATTTCTCTCTGAGGGAATTCTCTCCTTTGTTCTTCTATTGGCCCCCGCTATGCTCCCACATGATTTCACCACAGGCGATTTTAGCTACTTCCTTTCACTTCCTCATAGGTGCCTACTCACATGCCACATAGCTCCCATTTGCATAAAAAATTGGCAGGCCCCACAGGCAGTGTCTATAATAAACATTGTTGCTACATGTCATCTCAGTGCAAGCTTTCAACAAAGGAAGGAAAAATCGACCGCTGGTAGTGAAATGTTGCCATGCATCTCTTCAGTGCATGCTTCTTCAATGCAAGGGATGAAGCAAACTATGGGCTATTTTGGCACCTTCAAATTTTCAAATTTGAAGTGCCCATATTGAAAAATTTTCCTTTGCACACTCATAAGTACACTTGCAAAATCTACCCAAGTGACCTACTTTGGAGGGTCACAATTCAGAGCTAGTTGATTATCATAAAAAAAGGATTGTTGCAATCTATTCTCCCCACATTAGTGTACTCCTTGGTCCAATTTTAAAGCCCCACGACCATATTTTCTATTTTTACTAGGTCAAAAGCAAATATTTTTTTTCTATTTTGCACCTACATTTTCAAAATGTTTCAAGGAGGCCAAGTTTGACCTTTAATATCTTGTGATGAATGATGATTCAAGGAAATACCTCTTGCAAACATACTCAGTGTACCTAAATGAGCTTATTTTTTCAGTGGCATCCCCCTAGAAAGTTGTTTTGATATTTTTTCAAAGTGGTGACTTTGAGAGCTCTGATTGGTTTCTAATAGGTGAAATTGCAGAAAAGTCCAAGTAGGCAACTTTGGTATTTAATATATTTCACCTTAGGAAGAATTTTTCCATGCCATTTGTTGCAATGAATTCTTGAGTCAAATGGTAACATGCCTACTCAATTTTAGGATCCCAGGATAAGTTCTAATTGGTTAACTAATCCTTTTCTGACTACAACATGGCCAAATATGGTGTCTCAAAACAAATTTTGAAAATCTAAGGACAACCCATTTATTTTTTTGGTCTAAAATATCTATAGCTCCATTTTCATCAAGATTGGAGGTCATTTGATACATTATTGTAATGTACTTCTATTGCGGCGAACACATCCTAGGGGCCAATTTACAAAGGAGGTACCTAAATTTTAAGGGATGGGAAAAATTTGAGCAAATGGGCTTTCTCTAAATAATTGATTATGACCTCACACAAAAAATCTCAACTCCAAGTGTCACTGTTTGTCTGCAATAAATTTCTTCAAATGGGTCACAGGTGTAATTAAAATTTGCCCATTTCCTAATGTTTTCAATGTTTATATTTAAAATATTTTGAATATTTTAAATATTGAAAAAATGAAAAAATGCATTTAGGGCAAGTATAAAGTGCATTTCAAATGTTATGAGAAAAAGAAAGTTTAATTCTTGCTTGTGATTGGCTAAAAAGCGGCTTTCACAACTTTCATAGTTGTAGGAAAAACTCATTGCCAATCACCAATTGCCAGTTTGAAGTGAAAATGAAGAAATAAATTAGAGATGCAATTTTTTCCAGCAATGAGTCCTCATTTAGGTGGATTAAATTAAGGCTTTAAAGCAAAATACAAGTTTTAACAATTTTTCAAAGTCCTCTCGGAGGCATCGCGTGTCGTTGTTGTAAGTCCAGAGTGATGAAAAGAGTTAGTGATGACTGATGGTTGTTGTGTCAATCACGCATCGCTGATTAGTGTTTCCATTTCCAAAATCTATCAGCAATGGAGTGATGTTTGATCACCCATCGCTGATTTCATTTTATCTTCTCTTCTCACATCAGAGATATGTGATGGTCTCGAGAAAAGTTCAAAGTTTGTGCACAATAGTAGTAGGCCCTTGAACTATGGAAAAAATTAATGAAGATCTTAAATGATGGGAAGTAAAAATAAAAGTGAAATATATTTGCACAAGTAAATGGAGCTGATAAAAATTAATTAATTCCTCCAAAGTTTATCAAAGCTGCAAAACATGTATCTCCCATCGCTAATTTATTTTATTTTTTTCTCATCCTATGAGTGATGCATGATGGTGCACTCCCTGAATTTGCTCATTGCTAATTTCTTATGAGTTTCCCTCCTCAAATCCATGATTGGCGATGGTGGCTATAATGAGTAAAATTTTCACAAATAAAATAAAGTTATTTGTTGCAGGTGAAAAGTGACTCGTAGATAAATTATGTGCATGGGTGATGAAATTTTATTACCAAAGTGAAAGAAATAAAAAGTTTCTTTTCTGGAGAATTAAGAAACAAAGGCCCAAGTAAAATATTTTATTGCCTGATAAGATCAAATATCAACATCGCTAATAAGTTTTTAGTTTGCACATCAAACTGGAGATGTGTGATAAAAACTTGAAAGGCATGGAGTAATTAAAAGGAACAGGTAAAATGAAGGTAAGAAACTTTATGCTGGGCATTTAAATATGTAAAATTCAAAAAGAAAGGAAGGCACTGGAAATAATTTTGTAAAGTGAATATTTTATTCACTATGCAAAGTATTTTTGTTGGAGATGAGTTTTTACAAAGAACACCATTTTCACGCAGCTTGATAAAAAATGAACGAAGGAGGTGAAGTCTTTTGCAAGTAAAGGTATTTTCAATGTGGGAAAAAGAATGAATGGAAAGAATGATGAGTCTTCTAGAAAGGGAATATTTGTTTGTTACAGGGCCGTGGAGTAAGGAGCAAGAAAATAGAGAGCAGATTGAAGAGTCTTCACTAAGTAAAGATAGTTGCAAATCAACAAACCTGAATATGCCATGTGTCATCTTTTGATCTCCATTTTGGGGTTTTGTACTTTCTTTAAGTGCATATTTTTAGTTTCAATAAAGGAGGTTGCACATTGTTTTAGTTTTAATGAGAACATTTTTGTAATAGGGGTTTAATGTGTATTTGTAGTCTTCAAGTCTCTGGAGTAGTTTGAGTTTTGTAATGAAGAATGTAATTACAACATAGTCATATTTGAATGTAAATGAGATATTATTCTAGACTAGTTGTCTCCATTGTTCACTTTGCATAAATTATAAATATGAGTGATCAAAGATTGTTATTATTCATCTTCTTGTCTTTCCATGTATGTTTATTTTATGTTATTACTCTCATACAAAGTATGAGTTAATTTGCAATAACATGAATGAAGGTTTATGGAATAGTGTGATAGGATTGCTAAGTATAACTAGTTTAGTTGTTGAATATCAATGGTGTAATGAATCATTTGATAGATATGATTATGACAGATTGAATGTTGTGTTAGGTTTTAAATTACATGGTTTAGATGACTCCACCCTGGGATACAACATTGGTCTCTTAATGTTGCAGTTTCTTGAAACTGATTGTGAGCAACTATAACTTTTAAATCAAATTTATTTCTTAATCTTAGTTTGTTTGTTTGTATAATTTAATGCTCTACATCTCTCATGTTTAAATTATGAATTACTATAGAGGTTAGCCAAGCCTTTATAGTATTGTATCTATTAAGTATCTAAAGGAGAAATATTTGTTTACAATGTATTTGGTACTTCAACACACAAGTATCTATAAATATACTGTTGGGATCACCCTCCTAGGATTAATAGAGCCTGAAGTGCAATGGAGAAAGAGGTATTTTACTCACTCTCCCATTCATTGGCCATATCAACCCATTGAGTTTGAATATGAGAGAGTGGCTACTCTTTAGGACTCATTGCATCTATTGATTTGGGAACCAATAGGCTATGATATGTTGCCACGTGTTCTAACTGGCTATACGAGGAGGCAACACTTGTTTGCATAGGAATTTTTTGGGATCACTTCCATCATTTGCAGGGGATGAACCTGGATGGGAGGTGACCAAATTCTATGGACCAAACCTTTTCTATTACAATGGCCAAGGGTAATCATTGTTGTGACATCATTGCTCAAGATTTTGAATCTTTTTGGTAACTTCTCACCAAGTGGTGGGAGGCTCACTATATATACTACTCTTTATTTCTAAAAAAGGAGTTCGAAGATTACATGCTACATGTTTTTTGAAGTTTCACTAGTTTAAGAATTACATGATTTTTGGAGAGACACCAGACCTTTTTATTTTTTAGATTATTGCAAGAACTCACAAACTGTTCCATTGTTCAGCCTTTTTGTTTTCATTTTCTATTGATAAACTTTATACTGTGCCATTATTGTTTGAATGGTTTATTTTCTATACTTCTATAATTTGAATGCAATTTTTTTGGTTTAGATCATGTCTTTCGACTCTTCTTTTCAGTAAATGGGTGTGAAAATTATTTTATGTCATTGAATGAGTTATTCATGCTACAATCTTTAATTCATGTTATTCTAGGACATGGTAAACTATTGAGTGAAACCTTAGATCATATCCAAAAGATAGGTTTATCATGTATTTCATCTAAATTTTGGCACATTACCTTAGTTAGATTATTTATTTTTATATTTGCTTCCTTTTCCCCTTCCAAAAACCCAATTACAAAAGAAGTTGACTTCTTTAAAAATATGGAGGTCACTCAGTTTAGCACAAGTCCCCCATAAACTAAGTTTCCCACAAAGGGTTGCTACCTTGCCAATTTTTGGCATCAACAAGTCCCATCCAGGTGGAACCCATTCACCCTTGATGTCAAATGAGTCCCATTTGAGCCATTTTTGGGGTTTAAGTGGGAAAAGTTAAGTTTTAAGTTTAATTTTTCTCCATGTTGGCCTTAGGGATCAAATTGATAGGTAAATTAGATGGATTTCCTATAAATACAAGCTTTTGAACCCTAATTCATGCATCTAATCATTCATTCACCATTTATTATCTTTTCAAGTCAAGCAAGCTAGGGTTAGGTCATTTAGAGAGCATTCAAGATCATTTTTCAGACATTCAAGGGAAGATTCTTCATCTTTTACTACATAAATTCAAGATCAATCATCATGGAAAGGTATTGAATCCATTTTCTCATGCTTCATTACATTATTTCTCCATTTTGGTTTAATTACCTAAAAAGGGGTTTGACCAAGGCAAACCCCCATGCCCTAACATTCAACATTTCTCCTTCTCTTCTTGTGTGTTTGCAGATTTAGGCATATTGAAGGCTTGGAAATCATTAAAGATCAAGTTGATAAGTTTTTTAAGACATCTCTTTGTTGATTAAGCCAAAATACCCATAAAAAGTCTCTTATAGTGCTAGAAATCAGACTTTTGAAGGCGAACACCTGTTAGGAACCAAAGTGCAAACCAAGGGCTTCTGTTTCCACTTTTGGATTTTCAAATATTCAAAAGTGGATTGATTCACCTTTAGTGGTGAATAAGTCCCACTAATAGGCCTAAAAAATTTTTTTTTGCGGTTTTGGATACCCATTTGTCTGAAACAAGCTTCAGAATACTTTCCCAAATTTGGGACTAATTTGCCCAAAATGGCGAATGAGTCCTAGTAGGCCAAATTTTTAGAATTAGAAGAATTCCAAAATTCATTTCTAGTCTCCAGAAAGTTCACAGGTGCACACAATCAGTTTCATTCATTTCTATTATAGTTTACTTAAATCATTTCTAGGTCTTTTTGCATACATCACTGTGTTTTCAAACAACTTGCATTCTCTTAGTTTTCACTTAATAATCAATATCTTTCTTTAGTTTCTTGCATTTACATCAGCTTATTTAGACATATTTACTTCATTATTACATTAATCTTGAGTGTAAACATTTCCCATTTTGGCCCATCTCTCTCCTTTTAGGTGAAAAACCCTAGAAATGCAAGTCTTAGGGTGCCAAAATCTTTGTCTCCAACCATGTAACCTTGAAACTTTCCATCATTCTTAAAATGTGTTGATTGAAATTTTTTGAGTTTCATTTTCTATAGATATCTCTAAATATGTGTGGACCCTTGGATGGTCATTCGTTATTACCTACAAACCCTTGTTGGTTCAATTCACATTGGCTAAACTTTCATAGCTCCTATTGAGCCCCATGGATTAAACCCAAATCATAAAGTGCTATGGGGACATGTGGTGTCCTTGGGTGTTGATTATTTCTTTAATATTCTAGCACCTAAACCCTACATAAATTCCATGTGTCATGTTAGTACAAGTCGATGAAGGCCACAAGTATCACAAACAAGAACAATTGCAAGATTGGTTGGTTTCATTAATCAAGTAGCTCCCACTTGGGATGTCTTAGTGCATAGTGGAAAGTAATTTTGTGCCATGTGGTGACCCCACACACCACAACCAAAAAGGATAGTATTGTCTCCTTTCCTCAATTGATCACCTCTACAACATGCCACCTGTTGCATTTGCACAAGATGAGAAAGTTGCTACATCTTGAAAAGAACTATACTGTGAGATTGGCTAGGCCTTTTGATCAGTTCATCATGTGGTAAAAAAGTAAAAAAATGATGGTTGCATGGTGTATTCAAGAATTTTTTGTAGGTTGAAGGCCTATTTGTAGCTATTCCTAGTTGCTCATAAGTATCCAAGCTTTATAAAATCTATAACAACCACCCAATTAAACACTAATAAAGTATGGAAATTAATGAACATGAAGATAATATAGATTTAATTTAGGAGTCAAATATTGAATTAGAAAGAAAATGTTCCTTAGCATATAAAATGATTCTCCAATAGCTACTATTAACATAGGTCTATTCGAAATACTTGAAGTAACTCTTAAATGAAAATCATTTATATGCAAATGCAGATATCCACTCAAATCAGATTGATGACATATGCAAAAAAGTTAATTATAGTAGTGATGCTCTCCGATAACAAATTCAGAATTGTAAAGGATAATGTATACAAATATGTAAATGCATTAACACTTGTATCACAAACCATCCTTGGTTATCTTCTTCCATAATCTAATGCAGAGTGAGAGCATCATCGAGGTGATATCCACCCTACCATGATGCCTTGGCTTCCTCGTGCTACTCCACTAGAGAAGCCCAACCCATCACAAAGGTTCTAGCAATATGTAGCCAAAATGCATGATGGAATCTATTTCACTATGTGATGCTCATGCATCACAAATCCAATACACATGAATATTTTCACACATATCATGGAGGATGGTGTAAATCCACCAATTTAGAACTCTTCCATGGAAATCAATGGAACACAATGTTTACAATACATAATTTCCCAAACATCTCATGAGTAATGATGCCTTGACATTATATTAGATGTGTAAAATAGTAACCAGAAGACCAAGCCTAGACACTAGCTTTAATCAATAATGAAATATCAAGATAATGACATTTATCAAAGAGTGTGCAAATAAGGCTACTCGATATCCCACAAGTTTCCTAAATACACTTACTACTAGTGGTTTATGAACCAAAGGACTTATTTCCTCATGGATATTTGTTAAATATAGAACTCTTTCCTAGGATCCAATGAAAGGATAATAAATAAATTCAAATATTTCATACTATTATACTCTTAATTAATAATATTAGCCATTAAATTTTTATACTTTCATTATTTAAATCAATTCATAATGTCAATCTATAGATTGCAGCAAGAAGGTTAAATTTAAACAATTATAACTTTCACATATCTTGGAAAAAATTAAAAATTCAATATGTTTTGGAAAGGAGAAAGAACAAAGAACAAAACCTAGAAATTTTTTTTGAAGAATCTCAATCATGTAAGAGCAGTTTTGTCTACAATACAACTCATTGGATACCTAAAACAATAGTTGGTAAAGAAACTAGCTTTAAACTATATCCATCTCTCTATATATATAATATATATAGTAGGCCAACCATCACACAATCACATATGATACTTGAAGTCTCCATTTGTGAACTCTTAATGTAGATCATACTCCATACCTTAAGATCACATTTGGACCAATCATGCAACATACCATTTGAAAATGATTTTCATATATTAAAAGCACTACATTGTCAAGTGCCACTTTAGTTTTTATTAAAGTGCACTCATCATAAATGAGTAAAAGTAGATATTAATTCACAAATATGGTACTAACAAGTTACAATGCTTTCTTGACTTATGGAAAATTACCAATAGTATGGATAGGATGTTTTAGATAGTGTTTGAAAGATTCATTCAATCCTTCTTTTATGTTGAAACAAAAATAGAACAAGACTTGCTACACATTAAATGTGAGAGCCAACCAACTTGTCATAAGACCATAGATAAATCTATAGGAATACTATAAATATTACAAGTATCTAAATCATCTTAGTAAGGGTCTACACATGGAAATATCATCATCTACAAGAAGCCCATGATGTATGGAAATCTTAGTAATTGTAGGAAAAGCCTTGAGCTATTAAAAGCCTACTGGAAGGAAACTATCATTCAAATTTCCATCATTAGAGATGAAGGATATGTAGAATAATGACCTATTTTATGTTTTCCTTGATGCATGATACACTGTGTGGCTTTGCTAAACTTTGTAATATTAAAATTCCTTTGCATTGTTTGGATCTATTTTGAGGTGATTAATATCAATAGTCATGCACTTCACTTCACATTAAGTATATACATTTCTTTCCTGGGTTCTATTAATATGCAAATATCCTCACAACTAAAGGCTATGTCAAGCCACCAAAATGAATTTAAAATAAGATCATGTAAGAACTTAACTATTCAACATTGAGAGTTAGACCCCTTAACTTGGCCATGAATAGGATATAGATTTATGTAACCATCATGAAATAAAATATGTAGTGGTATTTATTCCTTACTTTTTCATTCCCCTTATTAATTTGCAAAATGAGATTAAAATGTGAGTACGAACTCCACTCTCTATAATTTATCAAGAAATATGTACCTAACTATTTTAAATGTGAATTTGGGGACTGCCCCACCAGATGCTAAAGGAAGTAGCATTATTCCTTGCAATTTTTTTCCACTAACAACAAAATCATCAATACTCAATTGTAAGTCATATAATTTTACCAAAGGATTAGGGCAGAATTTTCAAGCACTAACTTATTATAAGGCACTTTTAAATACGATGGGTCACAAAAATCCTATAATTGTAAGGAATTGGGAGGTAATACTTCCCGTGCGCTAAATTCAAATATGGATTTATGGAAATTTTTAATGTGCTATGCTGAAGCAATGATAATTGTTGGAATAAGGTTGTCATGGCTAATAATTTACAAACCACAACAATAAATGAAAGATTGATAGACAATTGTTTAAAAGTAAATTGAAATCATTCCTAAAAATAAATTAATTTTATTCCTTGATATAGTAAATCTTGAACAAACCTAAGTTTAATCATGAAAACTTATGTGTAACTTGAACACACATCAGATATTGCATTTATATGGCTTACCTTTGAACTAGAAGAGGTCATATTTACTAGTCCTCCATTCTATTCATCTAAATGTTTCCCTTCTCAACACTTTTATGGAAATGCTTTCTTTAGACTATGTATTTTATGCAAACCCTTTCTTCGTGAAGGTTTCTCTCCTAGAAAAAATAGTCTTTTCCCCTTTGGAATATCTTATTTTCTCTCTTTTTTTAATCCCCCATCCAACTAGCACATATAGAGCCATATTTCAAACCCTTCGCCAGTTTCCACCACATCACATATGCATGCAAATTGTGGAGGCATCCACAAGGCACATGGGGAGAGATTTAATTATCTTTATTTTATAGTATTAAAGGCACTATGTATTTATTGAAATAACAATAATGATATATTTTTATGTATTTATTTAATTATTTTATCCCTTTTTTAAAAATAATCTTCAAACCCTTTTCTTTATTTAAAAATTAAGAGTAATTTTAATATCTTTATTAAAATATAATATTATTTATTAATAATGTAAATTTTATTTCTTTATTATAATAATATTTAAATAAAATAAAATATCAATTCCCATTTAGATTGGCCTGTGAATGTCTCAAAATAGCTACATATCATAGGAGTAGCATATTTTTGTACTAAGTTGGCTCACCCCAATCTTGACTTGAACTCTGATTATTTATCTAGATTTATATAAATAATTTTATTTTTATTCTCATGCAATTATATGTAAACACCATTCATAAAATAACACAATTAATTAATATAGGAAACCACTATTATAATCTTCCACACACATGCAATGTGACTACATGAGTCTAAGTGAGTGTGTGTATCAATTCCATCATGACATGTTACCTTTCATCAACTAGAATCTTTTCCTCGATGATACTCTCTCTCCAATTTGAGAGAATGTCAATTTTTGTTACACTTACATAGTTACTTATCAACATAGACATTCCTATTTATACTTCAACAGTACTTAACATAATCAAAATTTCTACCTATCTATCTTCATTTAAGCAATAAGTACAATAATCTAATGATTGAACTAGGCTAATTAAATGGGATGTGACATCCTTCCTCCCTAAGGTTAGTCATGTCTTGATGACTATACAATATAAAGGTGATCATCACAATGGCAAGTATTCAACATCAACTTTATTCTACATCATAAAACAAAATGTAAATTTCATACTTGTGCTATCATACCTTTATAGTTGATCTTTGACCATGTTGCTAGGAATTTATCAACAATGTGCCTGATATGGTCCATAGGTCTAACCACCAATCAAACACTTGCATTGGTGTTAGCTTGTAAACAAGGTTAAATATCTCACAATATCTCAATGGTGGATCATTTCAATACCCAATCATTATTATGTAAAAGAAATCATATTAAAATTGTAAAATGAATCACTATTAGAGTCATACATAGGTAACACATCATTATGTTGGATCATGACTTGATCATTCATGAAATTCACATACTCCTAATTTATTATCCTTGGAAAAAATTACTTAGTCCTCATTTGAAAGTATAGATACATAGCCAAACTACAAATTAAGAGAGTAATTAAAAATATTCTCAATCATACAAGTGAAACTTCTAAGATTCTACTTACATTCAAATCTTGAGATCATTTTTCTCATCTCTTTGAGTGTGATTGGTTGTTATACAACCCATTTATTATATTAATCTATGCCTTTCCTTTGCAATAGATTGAGAAAAATAATAAAATAAATAAAAATGAAAGTAAACCATTTATTCTTCATTAGATGAGAATCAAGCTATCTCATTCAAAATTTCATACAATTTACACAAAATAATAAGTTATTTTCATGTATACCTTCTTGTATATAACATTGTAATGTGTTCATCTATCATTCATGGCTTATCACATGTGAACCAAAGAGTCTATGAATGAATATATTCATCTCATCATAAATGTTCATCTCAACAATAATGTGACCTATACAACATGTTCATCTTTTCATTCATGCCTACTCACATGTGACCTAAAAAAAATGTCCATCTCATCACAACATGTGTGAAATTTGTGCTATCATGAAGTAACTGACATATACAACTTACCTAATTCTTTCTAGCATGAATATCTATGTAAATGTCCTTTTACTCATGAAGTGACTCAAGCTTTGTCCAAAGCATTTTATTCTTTATTTCCACCCCCAGGATCACCTCAAATCCACTTAGCACCTTTCCAACACATGTCCTCTTTTACTAGAAATCATAACTATTTTCATCTTATCATATATACTTTCTTGTACCTAAACATATATGAATTTAGTTTCATGATATCTATTGTTCATAACCAAACAAGAGTTCCTCCCTGGTTCATTGTAAATTGTTACTAGGCATCTGATAACAAGAATCAACATTATAACTCTTTAACAAGTATACATATCAAAATGAACTTGTCAAGAATATAAAGTAATAAAATCTTGAAAATATTAAATCCACAACATAACCATGAAGAATATCATGGAAATCGCAAGTAGAAGCATCAAAACTATCAAAATAGAGCCTCATCTAATTCATAAGACACAATCTTTGGCAAAGATGTCACAAAAATAACATCCATTGAAGGATTTGGAGTATTACCAATCAATAGTGTGAAAACATACACATACACAAGGGTCATATCATTTCATAATCTCCCAATTCCTATAGGGGGTGACACATCACATTACATAGTGACTAAAATGTCACATATACATAAGGTAATTATCTCAATCATACATCACATATATCCAAGTTTCAATCCACACAATACATCACATGTTCCTATAAGGAACAATAAGTGGAAATGGATGTAACCTATTGCATGCATCAATCCACTACCTAATTCACAATCACATAAGCCTATTATGACAACAATAAAACATCCCCTACTACTTGATGTCATCACTAGAAAGGGCACCATCATATCAATGCACACAACCCTAAGAAATTTACAAAAGTACTTAGGGAGGCGTTAATGTATAAACACATTCAATTACTCATTTGTTCAGATCACTTCATGATCCCAAAGTGTTACCTATCTCAAAATAATCTAAGATACCCTTTTCCACATTAGGATAGGTCAAACTTGTAATGTGAGGTTGGTCTAACTATTACCTACATATATTCTTCATTAGAATCTATCTTCCCTATATTCCATTGGATGGATAAGCAACCAAGGACATCCATCATTGGCATAGTATGCTCCTTGACTGTTATCAATCTCGGTCATCAGAGTATTGCTCCTTGACTACTATCAATCTCAAGCATACATCACATAGCTTAAGTGTAAACTCACTCATATCAAAGGTTTACTCAAATGGTAACTATAATAGTGAGCTTAGCATTTATAGAAGTTCACATAGAAGTTTCAAAATATAACTATAATGATTTCCTACCCATATCAAGCTCATGAGTAAAACATAATCATGAAATACTTCAATCACAAAGTATGTGTTGTTCAAGTATAATTTTGATCAATCAACATGAATTTGAAGTCATTAGATAACATACACTCACATCAAAGGTTATTTTCTTTCATACATTGCAAATAATAAATCATACAAATCCATGTCATTCTAGATTACTATCTTCTAGTCATTGATCATATTTCTCTTACCTGGTTCCCATATTGAACCATCTAATAAATAACAAGACTCAAACTCATCTAGGTATCTCCACAATTCTAGGAGTTTTCTAAAATTCTCAAAAAAAATGCAACTTTAACGTAGTAGACTCTAGGCCCTAGTGCTAAACCCAGAGCTATGATACCATATGTAGCAAACACCCAATTAAACACTAATAAAGTATGGTTCAAATTAATGAATAACATGAAGATTATATATATCTAATCTAGGAGTCAAATATTAACTTAGAAAGAAAATGTTCCTTAACAAATAAAATGATTCTCCATCTACTACTATTAACATAGATCTATTTGAAATACTTGAAGTAAAGTTTAAACTTAAATAATTTATATGCAAATGCAAATATCCACTCAACAAATCAGATTGATGACATATGCAATAAATTTAATTATAGTAGCCATGCTCTCCCATAACAAATTTAGAATTGTAAAGGATAATATATACAAATATGTAGATGAATTAACACTTGTATCACAAACCATCCTCGGTTATCTTCTTCCATAATCTAATGTAGAGAGAGCATCATTGAGGTGATATCCACCCTACCACAAAGCCTTAGCTTCCTTGTGCTACTCCACTAGAGAAGCCTGACACATCACAAAGGTTCTAGCAATATGTATCCAACATGCATGATGGAACCTATTTCACTATGTTACTTGTTGCTAATAACCTAACTATATGCTCATGCATCACACATTAAATACACGTGAATATTATTGCACATATCATGGAGGATGGTGTAAATCCACCAAGGTAGCACTATTGCATGGAAATCAATGAAACTCAATGTTTACAATCCATAATGTCTGAAGCATCTCATAATGATTCCTTTACATTATATGAGATGGGTAAAATAGTAACCAAAAGACTAAGTCTAGACACTAGCTTTAGACAATAATGAAATATCAAGATAATGACATTAATCAAAGAGTATGCCAATAAGGCTACTTGATACCCCACAAGTTCCCTAAATCCACTCACTACTAGTGGTTTATGAACCAAAGGAGTTATTTCCTCACGGATAATTGTTAAATCTAGAACTCTTTCCTAGGATCCAATGAAAGGATAATAAATAAATTCACATATTTCATACTATTATACTCTTAATTAATAATATTAGCCATTAAATTTGTATACATTCATTATATAAATCAATTCACAACTTCAATTTATAGATTGTAGCAAGAAGGTTAAATTTAAACCATGATAACTTTCACATATCTTGGAAAAAATTAAAGCTCCAATAAGCTTTGGAAAGGGGAAAGAATGAATATCACAACCCAGAAATTGTTTTTCAAGAATCCCAATCATGTAAGAGCAGTTTTGTCTACAATACAACTCACTAGCTACCTAAAATGACAGTTGATAAACAAACTAGCTTTAAACTATATCCATCTCTCTCTATATATAATATATATAGTAGGCCAACCATCACACAATCACATATGATACTTGAAGTCTCAATTTGCAAAATATTAATGTAGATCATACTCCATACCTTAAGAGCACATTTGGACCAATCATGCAACATACCATTTGCAAATGATTTTCATATATTAATAGAACTATTTTGTCAAGTGCCACTTTAGTTTTTATTAAAATGCAATCATCATAAATGAGTAAAAGTAGATATTAATTCAAAAATATGGTAACAAGTTACGACACTTTCTTGACTTAAAGAAAATTACCAATAGTATGGATAGGATGTTTTAGATAGTGTTTAAAAGATTCATTCAATCATTCCTTTATGCTGAAACAAAACAAGAACAAGACTTGTTGCACATTAAATGTGAGCCAACCAACTTGTCATAAGACCATAGATAAATCTATAGGAATGTTATAAATATTACAAGTATCAAAATCATCTCAATAAGGGTCTACACATGGAAATCTAATCATCTACAAGAATTCCATGATTTATGGAAATCTTAGCAATTGTAGGAAAAGCCTTGAGCTATTAAAATCTTGTTGGAAGGGAACTATCATTCAAATTTCCATCATTAGAGATGAAGGATATGTAGAATAATGACCTATTTTAGGTTTCCCTTGATGTATGATACACTGTGTGGCTTTGCTAAACTTTGCAATCTTAAAATTCCTTTGTATTTTTTGGATTTTTTTTGAGGTAATTGATATCAATAGTCATGCACTTCAATTCACATTAAGTATATACATTTTTTTCTTGGATTCTATTAATATGAAAAGATCCTCATACCTATAGGCTAAGGCAAGCCACCAAAATGAATTTAAAATAAGATCATGTAAGGACTTAACTATGCAATATCTAATGTAGATTGAAGTTACAACATAAATTATCATGATTAAACTTAGGTGTGTTCAAGATTTACTATATTAGAAAATATAATTGATTTATTTTCAAGAATGATTTAAATTTAATTTTAAACAATTGTCACACGAGTTACAAAATGAAAGTTGCACCACTTTGCAACTTTGCACTGCTTGCATTTGACACTTTTTCCATCAAGTGAAAATCTGCCACGACAGGAAAACTACTTTGAGATAGCCAAAATCGAGAGAGGTTTTTGTAGAGGATCCCAACACAATATTTTAGGATTAGATGAGAATTTTCTAAGCATCACGGTATCCGAGTAACAACATGTTGAAGTTTGCAGCCATTTATCATTTTGGACTCTTAAGGGACTGATCCAGTTGAACGTACCTAAGAGTGATTCTGCATGTTTGGGTGTGAAAGAGGACCATTCATAGCATAAACATACTGATTCAGATGCATTAGAATAGTTCATTTGGTCACATGAGTTGCAAAATGAAGTTGCACCACTTTTCAACTTTGCACTGCTTGCATTCGACTCTTTTTCCATTAAGTGAAAACTGGACACCATAGGAAAACCACTCCAAGATAGAAAAAACTGAGAGAGGTTTTTGTAGAGGGTCCCAACATGATCTTGTAGTCTTAGATGGAGATTTCATAAGTGCCATGGTTTCCAAGTATTACCCCGTCAAAGATTGCTTCCCTTTTGCACTTTGGACCCTTAAGGGATCGAGTCGGTTGAACGTAGCTCAAAGTGATTCTGCATGTTTGGGTGTGAAAGAGGACCATGTGTAGCATAAATGTACCTTGCCTAGCATCAATGTACCATGTACTTAGAAGAAGATCAATAAAATTCATTATTTCCTTGTATTTTTTTGTATTTTTACCAGAAATATGATGTTTCCTTGATCTGTATAGTTTTGTATAGGGTGATTGTGTTCTCTTTTTCAATTTTTTTATGTTTCCATAGACCCAATACATATTTAAAAACCCATTTTGATGTTATGGTGCTTATTTGGTGAAAGGGAATAATTTTTACGGGGTTTGTGTTACTGCCTCTATAGATTTTGATGGAAAAGGGCATGAAAAATGAGGGTTCACCCTAGGGTTTGATAAAATATTGTATGTAGAGGTTGGATGATTGTATTTTGAGTTTTTACAGGTGATTTTAAAAAGGTCTAAGGCTATGGCATGTTCTAGAAAGGTGTGGAACCATTTCTTTCAATAAACCCTCCTCATACTAACATAAAATAAAGGTTTTGTGGTTTGGCATGGTGGAGTAAGTTTCTCCTGAGAAAAATTGTAGATATGAGGGCTTGGATACATGAGAATTTCTGCCCCAACATGTTCAAGGGGTTGTTGAATGTTTAAAGGTATGTTCCTTTGTAAATTTGGCCTAGTTATCCTAATGAGGATAGCGAAGGTCATTTTTTATGCACATGTTCCAAGATAGTCACTATTGATTTTGAAGTATGTGTTGTAACTCAATAATAGCTATCTAGATCAGTCATTTTTTTTTAAGTCATTTGAGAAGTTTTCCTCAAAACACCACTTGGAGCCACACTTTTCACTTGGTAATTCATCATAAAACCTTGTAGCAGAAAATCCACCTTTGTTTCTTGAATTCTCCTGCACAAATAAACACACACACACCCAAAACATCCTAAGACTAACCTACTCCACTAATCTAAACTATCAAATTTGGTGGAGTAGTCATTATTGGTTATCTAGACTCTCAAAACCCCAATCTTGAGGGTTTATAGACCGAGTTGAGAAAAATTAGTTCAAACTAATGATAAACTCAATGGATACCCTCCTAAATAGATTCAAATGAAAGATACTTCACTATTATACCTTAAACAACAATATTGAAGGCCTTAAACTATTATACAGGTTGTACAAGTTAATGAACAATTGGAAAAACTTAGAAAATCACTAAAAGAGGGACTTTATTGATTGTAAATTTTCAAGAATACAAAAGATCTTTGTTTTCCTTGACCTTACATGATTTATATCACTTCTCTACTCACCTAATGACCTTTTTGAGACTTTTAATACATTACATATGACATTCACATGACCTTTTTCACATTGTTTACATTTCAAAATTCAAATTTTCCAAATTTTCCTATTCAAGGCATTTAGAGAACAAGGTACTACTACACCAAACATGAACTCCAAAATTATAGTATTTGAGTGAATCTCATTACAATGCCTTAGGTACTTCATTCTCCCAAATATTTTACAATTTCACTCATACATTTGAGATTCTCTTTAAATTTATACATCATAGGTGCTCATTATGAGGTTAACTTCAATTGAGTAACTTGAGATTCCCTCACTAAGCTTCACATGCTTTTTTATAATGGTTTTAAATCAGAATTGAGATTTTTCAAGATCATCAAAATAAGGATGTTGCATTTCTTTTTTGGCTAAGATTCTCTTTGATGGCTCATAAATCAACATTTTCTACAATGAGAGACCAATCAATTTTTAGTAGTTTACTTACAAATACACAAAGTAAAAGAGAAAAAGAAAGAGCATCCAAAATGGAAATGAAATGAAAATAGATGGAAGGAACTTACAGATAGGCATGTCAGCCTCACAACTTAGTCACTCCTGGTCATACACCTTCACTGGGAGTTCCAAGATACCTATTGCACACAACACCTCTCATGAATGGAGTAAGTTGAAATTTGAGATGCTCTTATAATGTCTACATCATAGCTGATCTTGTAATGGCTTAAAATCATGATTGATATTTGTCAATATCATCAAAATAAGGATGTTGCATTGCTTTTATGGCTGACATTCTCTTGGATGGCTCATAAATCTGCATTTTCTACAAGGGGACACCAATCAATTTGTAGTAGGTTACTTACAAATAGGAAAATTAAAAGAAGATGATAGCATTTCCATCAAAAAAATTAATGTGCATACAAGTATAAATTAATAAGAATCGATGTGCATGCTTACAAATTAATCGAACAAACCATCTAAGTCTATTTTACTATTTATTGTGTCAAGTATTGCTTCATGGTCAGACTCATGGACCTTCCCCAAGACCTTGTTCAAAGGTCTACCCCCATATTTTCTCAAAAAAACATTGGATGCCACAACAAGGTTTGAGTAATGAATAATATTACCATGCATGTCAAAGTCTTAAAACAACCAATGTTTAACACCCTTATGTGGGTACCTTCTAAGCCACATTCCAGTAACAACAACTAATCCTATAGGCTATTCGATGTTTTCTCCATCTATAACTGGGGCCTCCAAAAATTTTTTGGCCTCAACACAACAACACAAGTAATATTTTGTTCCCTCTTCATTGTCTTCATCTACAATAACTACATAATCTTTCCCTAGATTGATATGTGTAGAAAATCTCTTTAAATTAGTCAACATTACAAATACACTACAAAGTAATATAACAATATGGAATTTCAAAAACTAAGCAAGAAGATATATTACCTGGTTGAACTAGATCTAATACATGGTCAAAGTCAACCAATGATTCCATCTATGTTAGATGGTGATACATGTGAAGTGGGCTGAGATAACTTGTCAACCATTTTTCAACCCACTCCCTGACTCACAATTATTCTAGGCTTGCATTGCACATGAAGAACAAAAGCATGTCATTTTTTTTGTATCAATACTCCATGAACTTGCATTTGAGCTAAGGAAAGAGTGTAGTTCACTCAATCCTATTAGTGTACAAAAATCCTCATATAGTGCAATGTTAGTATCATCCATCAACCAAAAATACCTATGAACTAAAGACGTACCTTCATAACCTGTACCCATCGAAGCATTACACCACTTGACAATTGATCTTGCATCTGTCAACTTTTCACTATCTTTATACTTTAACTCTTCTCATGCTAATGCTCTTTTCACACATACTCCCCCTTTCTATGCTCGACCTCACAAAAGTTCCACATATGTTGTAAACCTATAATGACATGCATCCTACTCAACCAGTAGAACATGGACGAGTTCTTGAACTGTGGTGCAAAGTTATCCAACCATATTATATGTCAATTGTATGTTATGCCCCTTTGAGCCAAATCATTATAGAACATCTAGAAGCAGCCTTGTACAAACTCTAGAAAATGTGTGTGATCATCACTAATATAAAAGTGATACTCCCTCAATACCTTCCTTTGGTCCTCTGTACTATTAGTTGCATGAATGAATGGTATTTGCACAAATATCAAAACTTGTGTGGAGTTGTAATATTGTGACTGCACCTCATGTTGTGGCTATAGAGTGTAGTTCTCTACAAAGTCAACCACTAATACTATGCTTCCAACTAGAAAGGTGTCCTTGCATAGCTTGAATTGCATGTCTAGCCATCAGGCCCTATGGATATGCCTTGCATACTCATACACTATATTGCCATGAAATATGGACATAAGCTGATACACTGGAATCTTTGAATAACCAAATCACACCTTTTTCTTGAGACCAATATTTTGTAGTGTATGCCATCATTTTATACTTCCAGAACTCTACTAGTTTATGTCCCACATCGTCTATGCTTTCCATATGTTGACATATTGGCATACGTTACAAGACATTGCAATGCTTGCATGAACCATCCAAGCATGATGTCTTGTAGAATATTTGTCCATCCTCTATTCCACATAATTTTTTTGATAAGAACTCTCTTGAAGATTTTGGCAAGGCTTCTATGCCACAATCCTGCAAAACATTGTTAGTATGCAAATCACAACATATACAATGATAAACATCATAATGGTTAGAGAATTCAATATGTAGTCTACAAAAACAAGTAGTGCATGTGTGATTTATCTTAACATAAAAAGGTTTAAGCATTTCAAAAAATCTGACAAATAATAATTTGAGGATAATCCATTTGAAATTTACGAAAAAATTGGGTTTGAGTCATATCCAAAAAATGCTTTGGATGTGGCTCACAATTCCGACTACCAATTCTCCTTCTTACCACATGCCTTTGATTCAGAGATGGCCTTTTTTTATTCTTCTAATACTCTTCAATTAGTGTCTGCAATGCTTCAACAACTTTTTTATATTTTTGTGGTAGTCTCCCTGAGAATTCCCATAATTCATTTGAATCAGTGTCCTCAATTCTTTGCCACCTTTGAATGGCTTTTGATAATTTTTTTCTACTAATTCTCATTTGTTCACTCATCTTTCTAATGAGACGAGCTCTCTTTGTTTGACTACTTACCAAATTTGATATAATGAAACATTGTGTGACATTGCTATCCTTTGAGTGTGAGTTCTTTCCCACACTCTCATATGAATCCATTAGATTCTTCACAATAGTGTTTTCACTTGATGCATTCAATGTTATCAATCCAAGAATCTTCATGATGTCTCTATACATTATATCTTGCATCATTTCAACAAATAGTTGACATATTGTGGTCTCATTTAGCCTTTCAAAGTAGAATTTCCAAATCTTATTAGCATATCTTCCACTAGTGTGTGCTTGAATCTTACCTTCCATGTGTTACAAAATATCCCCATAAATATTAATCAAATACTTTGGATTTCTATGCAAAATTCTAGTGTTCTCCTAGGTACATACATCTCAACATTACGAATTTCATCAATATTTAATTGAGGTGGGCTAGATTGCAAACCTTCAATCAATGGTGGAGTAGAAGACATACCTTAAGGTTGTCATGGGGATGATGGCATTCCTTTTCATCAAATTTGAGTGATGATGTACTTTCAACTTGAGATGTGCTTGATGGTGTCCAACCGTAGTCACTTGCGATAGATGGTGTCCCTACATATTCACTTGCAGTAGCTGGTGTCCCTCCATATTGATTTTTTCTTAATGGAATCCCTTCATATTCACTTTCTATAGAGGGTGTGTCTCCAACTACAACATCCAAATTTGTCTTACCATGATGCTTTCACATTCATGCCCTTTGTGCTACCAAATCTTGTTCTATTTTTTACGTTGAGGTTCCTTTTCAGTTAGCTTGTTTTCATCAATAGTACCCAATTTCTTATTTTCACAATATTCCCTCAACTATTCTCTCTCCTTTTCTTTGAAGTTTTCATACTCTTTATCTATTTATTTTTTCCTTCTTCGTTTCTTCAGCATGATGGATAATTTTACCTGTAGCATGGCAATGAGATGAATATTATTTTCTAA
>VDFB02281492.1:416666877-416703491 GCA_007258455.2 Sequoia sempervirens
CCCACTCCCTCTCTCTCCTTCTCTCTCATGTCTCTCCCTCCCACCCCCTCTCTCTCTTAGGTCTCTCCCTTTGAAAACCTGCCTAGGTAACTCTCTCTCTCTCTCTCTCTCTCTCTCTCTCCCATCTCTCTATCTATCCCTCTCACCCTACCTAGATAAGTCCCTCTCACTCCACCCCCTCTTTCTCGCCCTCTATTAGGTCACTCACTCCCTCCCACAACCTCTCCCTCTCTCAGGTCTCTCACTCACACTCCCTCTCTCTCCCACTTCGTCACTCTCACACTCCCTCTCACCCCCCTCATGCCCTCAAGTCTCTCCCTTTAGCACCCTACCTACATAACTCTCTCTTTCTCTATATCTCTCTCTCTCTACCCCACCTCTCTCCCTCTCTCTCAATTCTCTCTCTCCCACCCTCCATCTCTCTCTCTCTCACTCCCTTTATCCCTCCCACCCTACCTAGTTGAGTCCCTCTCACTCCAACCCCTTCTCTCCCACTCCCTCTTTCTTAAACTCTCACATTATCCCTTTATCCCTCTCACCTCCCATCACACTCTCAAGTCTCTCCCTTTGGTACCTTACCTACATAACTCTCTCTTTCTCTCCATCTCTCTCTCTCCCCCCTCTCTCTCCCTCCCTCTCTCTCAATTCTCTCTCTCCCATCCCCTCTCTCTCTCTCACTCCCTTTATCCCTCCCACCCTACCTAGCTAAGTCCTTCTCACTCCAACCCATTCTCTCCAACCCACTATCCCTCTCTCCAGACTCTCTCTCTCTACCCCCCTCTCCCTCTCCCTCCCTCTCCCTCTCCCTCTCCCTCTCCCACCCTACCTAGAAAACTCTAGATCTCTTTCTCTCTCTCTCTTAAAATTCTCCCTCCCTCTGAAGACATACATAAATACATACATACAAGCATACATGTACATGCACGCATATACAATCTTACATACAAGTAGGCATACATACATTGATGCATACAAGCATACATACATACATACATACATGACATAAAAGCATACATGTGCATACAAACATATAAATATACATTCGTTATGAATTTAACATAAAGCAACACATAACGTAAGCGTGGTATACCATGCTCATGTTATGTCTTCCTAGACATGTTCCCCACAAACAAATAAAAAATGTCAAAACTGACATATGATGTGAGCGCATTATAATGCGCTCACATTATATCTTGTTTTGGGAATCTTGAAGCCTTGGGATTGGTATTTGCCTTGGAATACCAACCCAAAGGCTTGGAGGGCATTCCCAACAACTAGAGATGTGTTTTTGCAATTTCTACAATATTTTACATAATCGGGTTCATGTTCACCATCAGGATTGCACGTGGTTCAATATCAAACAAATCAAACATATGGGTAATGTTAGGTTCTCTCTTAGCTATCCAACAATGTAATTTTTTTCACTTTTTGACAATGTTAAGCCATTCATCCATAATTTATTTTATTTGTATGTCTCTTTTTTGGAAAAAAAGTAGTGCTTGGTATTTTTTTCATTATAAATTAATCGTTCATTGAAATTTCAAATAAATTACATTTTTAGAAACTATACTCCATTTTACATTTAAAACAAAAATCAATTAGTTTCCAAAATTTGTAGGGGTAGCATGGCCAAAATTTTGTTTTTTAGCAAGTGTCCACTTCGAAAATTAGTAAAAAATAAAATATTCATTAAAAAATTATCAAAACATTTGTGCATCAACTACATACTGTTAGCTAACTTCTGACTGTAGCGATTTTAAAAATACTAAAAAAAAAGTTCACCATACGAGGGTCATACAAGAGTTGCTATGTTATGTTTTTTTTGACAAAAACAACACCAATTTATGTACGTACCTCATTTGAACCCCTTAATATCAACCATTTTCAAAATAAATTAATATTTTAGAAAGTAGACTCGAAGCACTTGAATCCTTTTTTTTCCATCTCAAAATTTTGAGTGTAACTATCCTCAATCTCATGTCCAAGGTCAGTATTTCCTAATTTCAGAAAAAAGGTGGCCACTTAAGCCCCCTTTTTGGGAACCATCTTGGTGCACTTACCCTAAGAAGATAAAAATCTTGAGATTGAAAGAATATTGTAGCTTGAACCAGTGTGCTCCTCAATAATAGATGATAAAATTCTCTTACAATTTCTCCTCTATCAAATTCACACTTAAATATTTCTTTGTTGAATTGCTCCAAATTGTTTTTTTAATCAAAAAATTTATTTTATGATGATAAAACATTGTTAAATCACCTCTTGAGTTATAATTTTTTCAAACGAGTACATTCAATGCAGGAAATGAACTTTAGTGAGTAGTAAATGCCATGGCTAGAGAATAAACTTATGGTCTTTCATGTGGTTAACAAATTTTTAGTTTTTGATTATTCAAATGAACTAAGTCCAAATGGGTTAGAGTTTCTCATAGGATACTTAAACTCACCCTTTTACCTACGTGCACTTTAATTTTGCAAAAAATAATCACTTAGTTATTAAAATCATGTTCAATTAAGTAAAATGTCAATTTCTTGCAAAAATGCATAAATTCGGCTTGCTACTAGTAACCTTGTGGAAATACACATGTGAACCAACTAGATTTGGATTTATTGACTAGTTTGGATGGGTTGGTATGAGTGTTACATCATTGTAATGTGAATAGGTATTAGGTTGAGCATGTGACTGCTAATGTCATCTTTTGTACTTTTGCAAGCTTTTTGAAGTGAAGGGGAAAATGTCAATTAAAATGGTTCAATTCATTTGCAAGTAAATAGTTAGCAAGGTGATGATATGCTAATGTCATCATTGTACTTTATCCAGTAAATCCTAAGTGAACTTTTAATTTTAGTGCTTGTTAAATGAGCAAGTTTGGTAAGGTATCGAACTTCTGCAAAGATTTGAATTGAGCTTATAAATTATCATAGTTTGGTTCACTTGGAGGTTAGAGACCCCCACTAAAAAAAACAAAAACTTTATAAATGATTTAGGTGTGGGAAATCATAAGTCAGTTCTAGAAAATTAATATTATGATATATTCATTTTAGTAGCAACTAAAACCTTCACATCAATGTGTTTAGTGAGAAGATGTAACTAAACTCACCATATAGGATTTGATCATGCTACTTTCTTTGAGCTAGTAAGGACAATAAAACTCACAAGTGAATAACTTGCTCATTTTAATGAATTTTGAAAAGTTCAAAATGAAACTTTTATTATTTTTTGATGCTATTTTCATTTGTGATAAAATGTTAACCATTGGAATGCCAAATTTTGAGATTTAACAAAGATTTTGGATATTAGCTTGAATTGTAGGTAAGGAAAAACAAAGAAAAAGAAAAGGAGGTCCTTATTTTTCTTAAAGAAAAATGGAGTATATTGTGAGCACACAACAAATAGCTGACAAAGACAAAGAATGACTAGGTAGAAATCATAGCCCAATCAAGTCACTTTAAAACCCTATTAGGCCCTACTCTTAAATTGCTCCATGTGTAGCAAAATTGCATGATCTTGGCAGTGACCAATGTTAGGTTAAAAAAGATTCAAAAAGATCCAATTTATCATGCATAACAAACCAAGCCTCACTTTTGATAGCTATCTAGTGCATAGGAAAGGCTTTGCATTTATAAGAAGCACACTCAATCATATTAAAATCCTTGCACAAAACCTAAGTGGTGGATAACATTGAATGATCGACCCATTTCCAAGGGGAAGATCCCTCTATGACATCATTGAGGAGCAAAAACATTAATAATGTTAAAGGAATGATTATTAGCATTGAGAAGAGCCCATAGAGCCTAGTTGTTGGGGTCATAACCATGATCAACCAAAAGCTAATGCCATGTAGGATAGAGAAATGTGACAACAAAAATTTTCATAGTAGTTGTAGAGAAAATGGATGGAAGGAAAAATAACATGGTAAGTAGTAGAGAGAAAACAAATAAACACTTTAACCTCTTGAAAGAAAATAAATTCTAGATTTGGATACTAGAGTCTAACATCATGATTAGAATATTTTTGTGGGAGGTTTGTGATATCTTGAACATTCTAGGAAATGCAATTTATATAAATAAGTAGTGAGAGGCATCTCCTTGTTATCTAGCTCATTCAGTGAAAAATAATTATTTTGTAACAAGGCATCATTTGCCTCAAAAATTCTAATTTGGAAACTTTGCTAGTTTGGATGCCATTTTTATAGCTCATAGTCTTCTTCCTCTAGTTGCCTGGGTGGAGTATGAGACCTCCTATACCTAGCAGTTGAGGGAAGCACGATAGGCAAGTTATGACGATGAACATGGCTATGATATAATTATGGCCAATAGTGGATGTTTAGAAGCTTTCATCTCACTAGATGTCTCCCTTGGAAAGGGGACGAATGAATTTTTAGTGCCAAGAGGTTTTGAAACCTTGGAAAGGGGACGAATGAATTTTTAGTGCCAAGAGGTTTTGAAACATTCTTCAAGGTTGAAGCCTTTGCATTAGAAGGTTGGGGGGTTATGCTTGTAGTTACCATAATTCTTGGCTTTGTGATTGACCATTATAGACCATCCTTCCCCTTCTTAAGTAGGAGGTGGTGTCCCTAAATGGGGTTGAGAAAAAGGCTTGGGTCACTGAGAAACCAAATGACAATCATGAATCTTGTGTTCAAAAGAATACCAACATTAACAAGTGTTTGGGAGATTAATACATTGAACTCACTAAGAATAGCAGGCATGACCAACCTAGATATTTGTTGTTTCTTTAAGATCCTTGGAAATATCTACCTCCACATAGACCCATCATTTGGGGCAAGCCAATTAGGTTCAATGCAAACTACAAAGCATACTGAAGGGCTATCTAGCTTAAGGAATACTAACACAACAAGGGTAAACAAGGGAATCCAATCTAGATAGGAGCTCAATAGGAGTGAATAAGTTAGGGGCCCCACCCTAAGGACAACCTAAAATGTGGTGGGCCTTGATGAAATGAAAAAAGAATAAACCCTTTAGTGAGGGTTTAACATGGCATCAAGTTATATCCATGTGGGATCTAGGCCCCATCAACCAATTCTTTTAGCATACATTTAAGGAGAACTCTACCCACAAAATATGCAACTAGTGTGAAATTCTCTACCCATTTGTTTGTTGTACCAAATTCTCGAATGAGAAAAACAATGTTACAAGGGACATACCTCATAAAACACTTTGAGATCAAACTTATGAAGACGTTTGAGAAAGAACCATTGGATATCGCCATCAAATTTTCAACTCCAACAATAACTACTATGAAAAAAAATGAAACTTTAAGACTAATGGACATAAAACACCCACATACTTTAACAATGTAAACCACTACAATAAACATAAACAAACACTTAAAAAATCATGAAATAAGCACCTTATTCTTGCTCTAGTGAAAATAGTACGAATATACAGTAGGTCATACGTTTCATCTAGTGGACACTTCTGACTTACACATTTCAGCTATAATTTATCCAACCAAAACACATGTTTGATTGGAAACGATTGAAGTCAATGAACTTAGAATATGTCGTAAGGGGTGATGCAACATAAGTTGTCGTCTTGCTTGAATATTTTTGCCACTTGTTTGTCGTAGCAGATAGACAGCAACAAATGGAATGAATGCTTATGATAGAGATTGGACATATTTAAACACAGAGTGAATCACGTTTGAGGAATTTTTTGAGGACCACCATCCCAGAAGAGAACCTGAAAAGCAAAGGAAAGGAATAATCATGTAAAATGATTGTCACAAACAAAGGAATACTTCTCAATGCACCATCTCATCCATAAAGTTGCCTTTTATCTTGAAGTGACTCGACGCAATGGAAGAATGAATGCTAATCTAGTGAAAGCAAAATACACGTGCCATTCTTCATGCAAGGTGGTGAACTATGATGCATGAGACCATATATCATTTGCAAAATTACTTCATTTTAAAAGGAGGTCAAATTAAAAGGGGTAAACTTTTGACAAGCAATATAACAATGAAATTTGCAAAGCCATTTATATGAACACGCACACTTTATGAAACAATGCTCATGGAGAGGAATCCTCCATGGAGAGCTCTACTAGCCATCTTCATTTGTTAAAATAATAAAATATTATTTAAAAGGATCTTGTTATGGTAAGAGAAAAACATTGAAGGAGATTAAGCAACATTTGTCACTAATATCTCTTGTTAACGAGTCATTGTCACTATGTGGTGAGTTATACAATTATTTAAAGAGTTAATATTTATAAAAAATATAGTATTAGAAAGATAGTTATGAGTTGGAAAAATTTGAATGGTTTAGTTAGTAATGAATCTAATGGATAGGGGAATTGGTTCAAATTTAGAAATGTATTATTGGATCTTTTGCTAAAGTTGCCAACTCACTGCGTTTTATAGGTTTCAAAATTGATAGTATCTTCTCTTCCACAATGTTCCAATCTTCATCTTTAAAAAATAGTGTTGGAATCTCAATGACAAATTAGACATTAGACATTGACATAAGGAAATAATTTCTCGATCTTTTAATCAAGAGATTGTCAACTAAAACAAGTATTGTGTAGGCTAATATGAGCCACCTTTAGCAAAAAGTGAAGGACCCCATCTTGAACTTTTAAGGACTCTTTAGGGTCAATCATGTGGCCCACCTAATTACATACTCTCTTATTAGAATGGATGAAGAGAAATATATCTAATCCATTTTATATAAAACACTATAACCATTAAATAATATATTTCAAGAAAACCCAAAAATGAACACAAGGACCAAAAACTCAACCAAAATGAGGACTCTAAGTAGAAGTTCCTCAAAGATCTTGAAATTATGGTCCATTGAGGTAACATTAAAAAAAGTGGTTCACATGAACTAACAATTAGAGCAACTAAGTGCATATTAACTCTTTGGAGAGTCTTTGAACAAAAAACACCTTTAGTAAGGTAATGAACTCATAAAAGCTTAGTATCGTAGGGTTCTAAAATATGCTTAACCAGTCAATAAGAGATTACTTTAAAGAAATAAAACCAGCACATACATAAGTAAATTGTAATTTTCCTACCATTGACAAACATAATCTTTGACATCTATAGATAAGCAAATCAATATTTTTTCAAGATCTTTATCTTATTGCATATCTTGGGCACAAACTTTATCAGTCTTATAAACACCATATGTCTTATTTTTTTAAATAAAAGTTATAAACATTCGAAAAAGACAGCCATATTAATATCCTTAATCTACTCTAAAGATAATATTATTAATAAAATTGAGATAAGAAACACCAAACAATAAATTGTAAAGCCACTCCAAAATAACCCATCAAATTCACACTAACTAAACAATTAAATTTTGAGATATATCAATAACATAAATACCTTGAAACATAACTAACTATTGACACGAATGGCTCTTCCCTGATCTTTAATATTGGCAAACTTGGCATCTCCTTGTTCTTAATAGAGAAGTAAATTTGTATAAGGCTAACACTCTACTTTCATGTTTATTTATTTCTTAATTCAATTAATAATTGTAATGAAGAATATTGTGAAGTTCATAATTATTTGTGTTGGCATGGTAAAGAAAGATATATATGTATTATTATTACTTGTTATTCCAGCTAGTTTTCATGTTTTTATGTTTGTAATTTTATTATTTGAAAAAAATAGATTAATAAGCATATGAGAAACAAATCATATTTTATTTCTATGACTTTATTTTTTATAAAAAAATATTTCTATTTAGAAAATATAAGAAGATATTGAAGGAGATCCAACTTGTATGCAAACATTAAATTAATAATGAAAAAATCTATAATAATAAATCTAAAACAATAAATTTTAATAACATAATCTTATTATTTCTCATAAATTTTGTAAATTTTATAAAATATTAAAATTCAGCAAATTTACCCAATCAATGAAATTTTAACATGAAAATCTTATCTTTTCTCATAGAATTTTATAATAGAAATAAAATAAAATAGCAAATCTTGAGCCCATGGAAGTGTAAGGAAACAAAGGTGTGCGAAAACGATTCCTATGCTAACCTTGAGAGGAGGGTTATGCAAATTTCAAATAAAATACTATAAAGATTTCAAGAAACACATAATACCATAAACATAATAACAATAAAACCATAACTCAATGATTTACGTGGGGAAAACCCTTTCAGGAGAAAAAACCCACAGTCCAAAACTAGCACAATGTATTATCAAATCTTGAAACAAATTACAACACACTTGCAATGCAAGTTCTTACATGAGTCTTCACCTCATCTCAATCTAGAGCAATTTCAGCAGCATTCTGACAACATACAGACTTGCAAACTAACTCTCACACCACACAATGACAATTTCAGAGTACCAATATATAATATTACATTGCATATGAGAACCTTTTAGAAATATCTAATAAAATCTCATAGCAAACTTATCTCTATCTCCATATAAAAGATACTTCTCAAAATAGCCACTTTTCACCTATCTCAAAATGGTCTTTTCTTGGCTTGCTTTATTTTTATTTCCATGTAAGATTGAGACACTTTCTTTTTGTTTTTGTTTTTATCTTTATGTTTTATTGTGCTTTATTTCTAACATTCTACCACTTTTCGAACACCTTGCATGAGCCAATAGAAAATATGTAGTTAATTGTTGGGGGTCAAAAGGCCCATTAATTCAGAACACCATTTGAACGTCTCTATGCTCACAAGCTTTGTTAATGCATCTGCAACATTTGCCATAGTCTCTACCTTTTCTAGCTTCACCCTGCCATCCTCGACCATATCTCTTATGAAGTGATACTAAACATCAATGTGTTTGGTCTTGGCATGAAAAGCCAGGTCCTTTGCAAGGAAGATTGCACTCTGACTGTCACAATAAAGTGTAATGACACCTTGTTTCAATCCAATATTTGAACACAAATTCCTCAGCCAAATGACTTCTTTACAAGCATGAGTAGCTATCATGTACTCTACCTCAGTAGTGAACAAAGTGACCACAACCTATCGCTTGCTCATCCAACTGATTGCACCACCATTAAGAGTAAACACATATGCACTCTTTGATCTTCTGCTATCGACATCACCAGCTCAATCTGAATCCACAAAACCATGAATACTCAACGCTGATCTCCTATACCATGAAAACATATAGAGTACTCTATTGTACCCCACAACTATCTGAAGACCCTCTTAACTACATCCCAATGCACTCTTCCAAGATTAGACATAATTTAACGAGAAATAACTCCCACTTCTTGGGAAATGTCTGGTCTTGTATATACCATAGCATATATTAAGCTTCCAACTACACTCTAGTAAGGCACTCTACTCATGTCTTCCATCTCTCATGAGGATGTAGGACATTGTGAAATAGAGAGCTTTGTTCCTAATGCAATAGGAACACAAAGTGGTTTACAATCTTGCATGTTAAACCTTTGCAAAACAGAACAAACATACTTACTCTAGCCAAGCCATAGCTTTATGTTCTCATGATCTCTTTTGATCTCCATCCCAAATATGTGTTTTGTTGCACCAAGATCTTTCATTTCAAATTTTGCAGAGAGTTGAGATTTCAATTTTGCAATCAAACCTTTTCCTTTCCCAACAAACAACATTCCATCAATATATAAAGAAATTACTAGGAAATAATTACCATTAGATTTAAAATATACATAGTGATTAGATTCAACTGCACAAATCCCAAACTCAACACATATGTATCGAACTCCTGGTACCACATCCTAGGACATTTTTTAAGGTCATATAGAGATTTCTTTAACTTACAAACCAACTTACTTTTACCTTTTACCACATAGTGCTTTGGCTGTGTCATATAAATCTCTTCCTCCAAATCACCATGAAGGAACGTAGTTTTCACATCCATCTATTCCACCTCTAGATCATAAGTTGTTGCAGTAGATCATAAAAACTAAATGGATGTCATTTTAGCAACAAGAGAAAAGACCTCACCGTAATCAATACCCTCAACCTAAGAGTATCCCTTTGCAACCAACTGTGCCTTATACTTTTCAAAATTTCCATCTGAACCAATCTTTCTCTTAAACACCCATTTACATCCAACAGGTTTTCAACCTTCAAGCAATGGTACAAGGTCACATGTATCATTCCTTTTAAGAGTTTCCATCTCTTCATCCATGGCTATTTTCTAGGACTCTACATCATTTGTACCTAAAGCCTCTTGCACAGATCTCAGTTCATCAACATTAGAACTCAAAGAAAATATACACTTCCAATCATCAGGTGAATACCCATACCTTTGAGGTGGTTTCCTTTGTCTTATAGACCTTTAAACAAGTTGAGGTGGATGTTCTTCCATGTCTTCCTCCTCTTTTGAAGATTCAGAGCTTGATGAGCTCTCCTCAACTTGTGTATTTTGGAGTCTCAATTCAACTACCTCAGTGTAGAAGGAAGTTGAACCACATCCCTTTTTTGTTCAATTTCTTTATGTTGTTCTGGCTGAAAATTAATAGGAGAAGATTTAGTCTCTCTAAAAATAACACTTCTGGAATAAATTACGGTTTGTGCAACAACATCCCAAAGCTTGTATCCTTTCACACCATAGTTGTAGCTGATGAAGATACATTTGATAGCCTTAGAATCCAATTTTGTTCTCTTCTCCTTAGGCACATATGCATATGCCTCACAACCAAAAACTCTCAGATGTCTAAGTGAAGGATTTTTCCTCGACCATGCCTCCATTGGTGTTTTATCAACAAGCATTGATGTGGGAGATCTATTTATTAAATAACAAGCAGTGGAAACAACGTCAGCCCAAAATTTTTTTTCTAGACTAGCTCCACTCAACATGCTCCTAGCCTTCTCCATCAATGTTATGTTCATTCTTTCTATAACTCCATTCTTCCACAGAGAATACAAATTTATCTTGTCTTTTAATCCCACAATCTGTACAAAATCTATCAAAGTTTGTAGAACAATACTCACCCACCATTGTTAGTCCTCAAACATTTAATTTTCTTTCAAGTCTTAGTTTCTACCATAGCCTTGAACTCCTTAAAATGATTGAAAACTTCATATTTACTCTTTAAAAAATATACCCATGTTCTACTAAAATCATCAATAAAAGTAACATAATAAACTGATTTACCAATAGAAGAAACATCAATAGGACCAAATACATCAAAATGAATCAGATCTAAGATACATGAATACTTATGAAAAGATGAGTAAAATTAAACACAATTCTATTTTCCATAAATACAATGTTCACAAAAATAAAACTCTAGATTGCAATCATTCAACCCCTCAACGAGGTTCTTATTTTTTAGGGTTTTTAAACCCTTCTCTCCAATGTGGCCAAGCCTTTGGTTCCATAACATGGTATTCTCTACAAGAAAATTTGATCTGGTAGATAGAGTTCCCTTGGGTACCTAGAAGCCACATCCATCCATAGAAGAGGAAACCATCTCTTTTTTCAGTGAAGTAGTTTTTGGCTTAATCTTATCAAATGTGTTATTGCATTCAATTGTGCATGCATTGAGCTAGTACAATGTACCTGTAGACATCGAAAATATACTGATTGACATCATGCATCTGATCCTGGTTTACTAACATCATTTCTTCCTAAATCATCCCTCAGTCTAACCATTTAATCAAATTCCCCTATCTGATTAAATTCATCAATATTTGTCTCTTAATTAAATAAATCATTTTGTCTAATTAAGTCACTTTCTCTTGTTAATTAAATCAATCCATTTGATCTAATTATCCCTATTTAATTAAATAATTTATTTATTTGATTAAATTTCTAAAGTCTATCCATTAAATTAAATAAATTAAAACCTTATTTGATTTAATCTAACACCATCCCTTTAAATTAAATAAATCAAAATCTTTATTTAATTAGCCTCTTATCACATTCCTCTCTTATCTCATTTAAATAAATCCATAAATCTAAGTCAAATAAGCCACATCATCTAATCTCCTATTAAATTAATTAGTTCCCTTGATTAATTTAATCTAATCTCATGTCACATCCTCTAGATAATGCAAGTTGTACATGAAAATAGATTTAATTCATTTATTAAATCTCTATTTTCCTCACAAGGCATCTTTTGGAATATTCTCTCAATTTGAATTCAAAAATTCCAAGTCAACATGTACATCCAACAAGGCAATAATTTTATCTTACATGTCCTTTGCCTTGAGCCAAGTGGCATTTATTGCAATTTTCCCTTCCCTCTTACATGTCATTTCAACAAATTTGAATTTCAAATATTGGCATTTATTGACACAAACCCCAAATCTTGCACAACCATCATCCATTCATAGCTTGACAAGTGGCACCATATCATTGGATGAATGTTAGTCCCACATTGCTCAAATTTGGGCATTCTTCCATCTTGAAATCCTATAAATGAAGAGCTCCTCTTCTCATTTTATCATCCACAATCCAAGCAAAGTTACAATGCTAAAATACTTAGCCATTTCCATCCATCATTTATATTCTTAGCTAGACTTTTTGCAGGTTTGGCTTGGAGTTCTCATCTTTTCACCAAAAGTGGATCAATAATCTCTTCAACATTTGAATCTTGCATCATAGGAATTGGGAAAGGGCCAATTTTCACATCAAATTGGCACCAATTCCCCCATGGGATCAAGTGTTTTCTATTTAAATTAGGATTTAATCTTTGGTTTATCAATTTTATTGTGTTCTTGCTTATTTTCTTTCCTATTTTGAGTTTGCAAATGGATTTCATGGGGAATCCTTCTTTTGGCTTAGAACTCGTTTATTCATGTTGTTTTGTAGGTACTAAGAAAAGGGTTTGCACATTTGGCACTAGAAGGAGGGCCTGACATCATTATTTTTAACTTTTCCTTGAAATTTCTGCATTTTCTTGACACACAGGAAATTCCAACGCGGGCTCATCAGCGTCACTGTTTTAGCACCGCGGGCTCATTAGTGTCGTTGTTTTAGCACCGCGGGCTCGCCAGCGTTGCTATTTTAGCACCGCTGGACTCATCCCGCCAAAAATTTCAAATTCTTAACTTCACCGATGGACTCGCCGATCTGCAGAAGTTTCAAAAAATTCTAAACAATGATGCTTTCAAAAAGTGTGATGCTGGGAGAAAAGTATGACACAATCGTGCTCTCTGTCCCGACACAAAGCATCACTGAGAGGAAAAAACAGCGACGCCTTCACAAGTTGCGACGCTGAGAAACAACAAAAAAGGAGAATTTAATTTTTAGCACATGTTTTTAATTTATGATTGCTTCTTCCTCTATTTTTTGCTTTTTAATTTCTGTGTTTTTCTAGAATTTAACTATTTTTCTTCTTTGTAGGTTGGAAAATGAAAGCAAAGGAAGGAGGAGTATGGTGATGATACTTTTTCTAATCAAAGTGTTTTTAAACACTTAAGTGTTTGTTTAACACTTCCTTAGGAATTTGTCATCTTCTTCTTTTCTTAGAACACTAGCTTTCATTTGGGTTTAAAAAGAGTTCTTTTTGTTTATTTCTTGAAAAAGGATTAAAAAGAATCTTAGGACCAACAACTTACTAGATTTTGTTTATGGGATTAACAAATTGAACAAATGTTTATCACTTGTCTTTTTGGTGCTCTAAAAATGAACTCACATATTGCTTTGAGGGTTTAAAAAGAACAAGTGTAGTTGTGTTTTTCATGAGGGCTTACTTAGACTAAAGCCATTGGAAAAGGACGTATGCGCTTCTCTCATGCTTTATAGCGATCTTGAGAATCAAAATGCCTTTTCCATGACTTTGGGTTAAGACAAAGCAATCACCTCCACACTTCAATTTGGGCTTAAAATTGAACAAAATCTTGTACAAGTGTGAGTGGGGGATTTGTTGCATATATTATCTCTCCTTGTTGCCAACAAGGATTGATCAAGTTATGAATATTGTGCCTCATTCACTATTGTTTATCCTAGAGGGCCTGCCTTGGGAAAAAAGTACTCACCCAAGGGAACGACTCAACCGGTAACACTCTAAAGCCAAGAGTATTTCTAGCCAGGATATAAATGTGGATATTGGAAGAAACGCCAATATCACATGATTGACTCCAACAAGATGGATCTAAAAGGGGAATCTTGCCATGTTGGGTCAACTCCTACGAACGGAAAGTCCTTACTAAAACCCATGTGCTAGAATTTTCCAAAATCCTTTTATCTATTTGTTGGTGCAAGAACGGTCGTTTTGAAGCCACCCCACACTTTTACGGTCTTCCAATAGAGATGGAAAGCATGCCATGGGAGTTTCATAGGTGTTGATGCTTGGCTTCCCCGATTAACGTTAATGAGTCGTGGAGGGGAGCTAGTGGGGTCAAGCATCTAACCATCTGCTAGAGATAAGCATAGCTGGACTTGTTGAAGTGGGAATCCAACAAATATTGTTTTACACATCCATAGGATTGTACTTATTCTTGGGTTACAAAATTCATTGCTTGATCAAAAACATCATGGAAACAAACACTTAACATCATCCAAAATTTCAAACCCTTTTGAAGACAAATGCCATTGACTCAATCCATATGTTATTGCTTTCCCTTGGGATTCACATCCTTAGAGGTTTCTAAACATTGGATTATATCTCAATTTGTCTTCTTAAGTAAACAATAGGAAACCTTTTCCTTAACTTCATTAAATTTCCACATAACATATCATGTGGGGTTTAAGGAAATTAAGACATTGGACATCTTAGTTGGAAAACCTAATTGAATAAAGTGTTTTTGGTAAAATAAAGACATTAAGCAAAGCTAAACAAAATGAACTTTCATATGTGTTGAATCCAAAATCATTGATTGGAAATCCAAAAATGAATGTTCAAATGAAATCATCTCTTGGTTACAAAGGTCATTAGGAATCATTTGCATGCTCTTCAATACCTAGGTCTAGGCAAAACAAAGTGTACCTTTTTAGGTTCTTCTTATGATCAAAACATATCAAAATCTCTTTTTCATCCATCCTCCAAAACATCAAAGCAATTTCCATCTCATCATCACCTTTTGGAAAATCTTGAAATCATCCTTGATACTAGGCTTTATGGAAAAATCAAAATCATCAATATCATTGAAACAAAATCCTTGAAAAGATTACCAAAAACATCTTTGTCTAGGTATGTGTAGATGCATCCTTTTGCATATACTTAGTCAAAGTTATCAAAATCATCTTGTCTAGCTTAGTGTATGTAGATGAATCCTTCTTCATATGCTTAGTGAAACAATCATCTTGTTTGAATAGGTGTGGGTAGATGCATCCTTCTCCTCACATATTCAAATTATCATCCTTTGGAAAAAGCTATCCCTTAGATCATCATCCAACATCTTAGGGTCTTTTTGTTCAAAATCCAAATCAAAAAACCAAATCAAAAATCAAGGACAAAATCTCAAAATCTCAAAATCCAAAATCAAGAATCAAAATCCAAAGTCCTAAAAGCCTAGTATCTCATTCAAAATTTATCAAAAGCCAAAACATCCATCCATCCCTAAAACATCATCATCATATCATCACCTTTGATCCTCAAGGCATCCTAAAAGTTTCTACTTTGGAACATATAATAGAGATCAATCTAAAGAATCAAGAGATTCATCTCCCATATTCTCAAAAATTGATCCTTGTTTTATGGTTCAAACTAGATCTCAATACAAGAAGAGTATGAAAGCCAACAAAGAAACACCCGCTTCAAGCGATCTTAGGCAAAAAAACACATAAATGAATCCAACTGAATCAAGTAATCCATTAACCCTCTCATCATCACAAAATCCGCAAGAAGAAAATCAAGGGGAGGACCTTACCTTTGGAATGTCTTGCGAGGAAATGATGGAAATGCTCCAAAATCCAGACAACCATAGAATCATCAACATCATGATGAGACTTAACCCTTCGTTGTACATGCTTGAACTAGCAAAACAAGGGGCTAAGTTTCCTTTGTATTTTGATGTGAGTACTATAGTGGATACATCGTTTCCTTCGATCTCATCCACCATTCCCATTTCATCTACACCCCCATCTCAAAACATCACCCAAAACTTCCCACAAATCACACAATCGTTTGCTCCAACACAACCCAATGTCAACAAGGGAAACACATTCCTTAATGCTCTTCAATCACATCCCCTTGTTAATAATCAAAACATGGACACAAACACCACCTTGGAACAAAACATACTCAACAACCCATTACACTAAAATGTTCCTCTCACTTTAAATTATGACCCATCATCAACATCTTTTCAAGGAGCACCACAAACACCTCTTCTCACAAATTCACAAGAAGAGGGAGATACGTTCGAACTAGGGGGCTTATTCGACACCACGACATTTTCACAACAACTCACACCTCTCACATTTCCACCTCTTCTACCATTGCCATTATCATCCACACCACTCCTTGGTTTAGGGCTCCCTCCCCTACCAAGTATCAATCAAACCTATATCCCAACCATCAATCAAAGCATTGCACCAAACACACAAAAATTTTCATTGATATTGCAACAAAAAATGACAAACACACAAGCAATGGAAACATCATCAAACATACCCCTAACATCACAAAGCATGGTCTCTCAAGGACCCATCACATCAATACCACTATCCAATACCCAAAACATCAACACAACATCATCTACCACCATTCCAAATCCACCACCACCCCCACCACCACCAACGTTCACCACATCAAACCAATACGACACAACATTGCAAGCCGCTTTCCAAAGAGGATACCAACAAGATCAAAAACAAAAAGTTGTACAACAAGCTCAACAAGCTCAAGCTTTATTGCAACAACAACAACAACAACTAGCCGCTCAAGCTGCCCAAGCTACACAAGCATTACAAGCACAAAGGGTCACTCAAGCACAACTATTATTGCAGCAAAAAGTAGCACAAGCGCAAGCCCAAGCGTAAGCTCAATATCAAGCACAATAAGCACAAGCACAAGCAGCGCAAGTCCAAGCATATCAGCAAGCACTAAAGCAATACCAAGAGCAGCAAGAAGCAGCAAAATTGGCATCCCAACAACAAGCGTTGTGGGAACAACAACAAGCACAACAACAAGTGCAACAACAAGCACAAATCCTAGCACAACAACAACAAGATCAACAACAAGCATTGTTAATACAAAAGCAAGTAGAAGCCTACCTCACCCGCCAAAACATATCGATACCATCAAACAATGCACCAACCAACCCATCCATTCAACCAATGATTCAAACACCCCAAAACACTTTCATCCCACCTCCTGATTTGCAAAATGATGTGACAACACAACCCAGGTTGCTCTCGCAACAAGTGCTCGACCTTCAATCAGGGTGAACAACCAAAACACTAAGCAACTTGTGTCCCTATCCATTTGATAGGAGATTAGAAATGAAACCTTTCCCCAAGGGATTTGAGATTCCTAAATTTGACAAATATCGAGGGATGGGAAACCCTAAAGATCACATAAGGGAATTCCAGGTTCATTGCATGGAGGTCATATATGATGATACTTATCTAATGCGGCTATTCCCTAGGAGCTTGGCAAGTCCCGCTATAGAATGGTTCTCTCGCTTACCTTCAAGCATTAGAACATTCTAGGAAATTAGGGATGCATTCATTAAGAACTAAGCATGTAACATTGCAATGGATGTCAGTCTCGAAGAGCTATACACTCTAAAACAAGGAAAGAATGAATCTTTTGCTTCATTCCTTCAACGATGGTGATCCAAGGCCAATCGGAGCAAGTGGACCATGCCAGAAGAACAACAAGTTTTCACCATCATAGCCAACTTGAAAACCGCTTGTCATTTCATCTCAAGGTTCAGGGAATCACCACATATGATCAATTGATCTCTAAGGTGCTCAGCATCGAAAGAGCCCTTGTGACTCAACCCACAGAATCAACATCATATCACGAATCGCAAAACAACCGCCCATCATCCAATTACAATGATAAACCTCACACATGGGCAAGGAACAAGAACATTACTAATGATGGTGTCGCAGACTCCAAGGTGGTCATTAGTGGTCCATGCCAACATACACCCACACCGCAAATCCAAAATCAACACCAAAACACTCATCACACAACATATCAACCCAATAACAATCCTACTATCAATAACCTCAATGATCAAAGAGGACCACCCCAATGAAAAAGTTATCCCAAACGAAAATACACTATCTTGGGGGAACCACTAGAGGACATAATGAAAAAGTTGATCGATGAAAAACTCATCAAGCCTCCTACATTTGAAAATTACCAAGAACCTGACGTCAAACCCCCTTGGTATAACGAAAATCAACTTTGTGAATTTCATAAAATCAAAGGTCATACCACAAACAATTGCGTGAGACTCAAAAATATCATCCAAGATCTCATTGACAAGAAAATCATAAATGTGGAACAACCTATCGGAAATCAGGATCTAAAAATCTACATGAATCTGATGTCGAATCATGGCAACAAAGGTAATAAAAATGATAAAGGAAAGGGTAGTGTAAATCATATTTATGAATTAGTCGTTGCCTCCCTAAATGAAGATTGCATGGTCATCACCATCAAGGGTTCCCATGCCAAAGATTGTGGAGTCACCACAAGAGGCAGAAAAGTCACCATTGCAGGATCATCCCAACCAAATAGAGTTCCTTCATCTAGATCCACTTCTAATGGTTACAATGTAGTAGAACAACTCAAGAGAATGCTAGCACACATCTCCATCATGGAACTGTTAAAAATATCATCAGCCCATAAAAAGATCCTTGAGCAAGCATTAGCCTCATCCACCGTCCCCGTAGATCTTAATGAAGAACAATTACAAGCTATGGTCGAAAATATCATAATGCCTAATCTCCTTACATTCTCTAACCAAGATTTCCCTGCCCAACCATCTCACAACCATGCACTTCACTTGGAATCCATTGTAAACAAGAGAAAAATCAAAAGGGTCTTGGTGGATGGAGGTGCAAGTTTGAACATCTGTTCTCTTAGCCTCATCAAGTAGTTGAAAATAGTAGAAGATTCCATTGACAAAGGTAAAGGCATCATGATAAGAGCATATGATGACCAAGAAAGAGTGTCTCAAGGCATGATTAAACTCCCTATTCAAGTAGGGCCTACCATCATGGAAACCACCTGTCAGGTCTTAGACCTCGACTTGCCATATAATATCCTCCTGGGACGCCCATGGATCCATGCGATGAAAGCCGTAGCATCAACCTTCCACCAATGTGTGAAATTTACACATAATGGACAAGAGGTTACCATTCATGGAGATCTCGAACCATTTTCATATTGCAAAAATCTTGAGGCCAAGTATTACAAAATCCCCCAAGTGCCAAAGAATGATGAGGGCCCATCCACACCATACATCGACCCCGCCACTCTGGCATCCACTTCTATGGCAGAGACACCCACCATCCACACCATTCCCACCATCTCTGACATCAAGCTCATCATCCAAGAGGATGGTTGTGGAAACTACAAGCTTCCTAGTAATGCTTTTGTAATAGGAGAGTTACCATAATCTCCTAGATCACGAGGATGCCCACAATAAAACCAAGCTTCCACATCACAAACCTATCCTCAAAACTATCCTGTATTTACAAGATGGGGGGACCTGGGCCATGAGGTTATTGAAGCAGATCCATCTCACATGTTTTATCGAGACGAAAGACCGACACCTGAATTACCAATGAACGAAAGTAGCAGGGGCCTACAAATGATGCTCAGAATGGGCTACGAAAGAAATCAAAGACTAGGGAAAAATGACAATGGGATCATAATACCTATCATGCCAGAGACATGACCCATAAAAAATCTTGGTCTTGGATGTACCCCTTTGAGAATAACCATACATGGCCGAAGTCCTCCGGTTAGAGCCGCTAATGTCTCTCCTCAGCCAGTGCTAGTACAAGTACACTCACCAATAGTCACAGGTAGCAACACACATAACTTCATAACTGAGCCCTATATTAGTATTAATGATGAAGATACCATATCCAATCTCCCTAGGTTATTTGAAGATACCACCCTATGTATGATTAGCACCCTATCCTTCGAACCAGAACAACAAAATCATGAGATCCATTTAGTGTACCCCCAACTGATCGACTATGACCAACGAGGACCACCAGTTCTCGATACATTCAAAAATGATTAGGCACTCTCAGAATTCATGGGACTAAGGGATAACATTCCAGATGGAGATCATAAGGTAGGGTTTATAATGGAGTTAGACACATAGGCTTATTACGAGGAAACGATTGAATCCTTCAGTCGCAAAAGTGAGAAACTAAGAATTATATCCAAGTCCTTGAGTGAAAACCACACTGTGGCACTCTCTGACAAGAAAATAGTAAAAAGAAAGGATGTATCCAATGGTGAAAACCTCTTTGAGGCACCCGAGGATGAAGGATTCAATCTTCCCTTAAGAGCTAGCCATCAGGAAAAGTCAGCAGTCTTGGCCAAAAAGTGCAATCCGATCAACATAGGAACAGAGGAGGCCCCGCATATCACATTCTATGTGGAATCACTATTATAGAAGAACAAGAACTCCTAGCAGCATTCCTAAAGGAAAGACAAATAAATTTCACATGGAGTTATGCTGACATGCTAGGGCTAGATCCAGAAACTATGGTTCATCATTTAGCAGTGTATCTAGAAGCAAAACCAGTCAAACAAAAGCTTTGAAAGATGCATCCTCAAATAGCATTATTGGTCAAAATAGAGCTCAAAAAGATATTAGATGTAGGATTCATCCTACCAATCGATTATCTAGAATGGGTATCAAACTTGGTACTTATATCAAAGCCTGATGGAGCCATTAGAATCTGCATGGACTTCAGAGATTTGAACAAGGCATGTCCAAAGGATGATTTCCCACTTCCCAATATCGATGTGATAGTAGACACGACAACAAGGCATGAGATGCTATCACTAATGGACATATTTTTAGGATATAACCAGATCATGATAGCAAAAGAAGATCAATATAAGATGGCTTTCACTTGTCCATGGGGGACCTACTGCTGGAACATGATGCCATTCAGCCTAAAGAACGCAGGTGCAACCTATCAAAGGGCCATGACACTAATATTCCATGATATGATTCACAAAATAGTCGAAGACTATGTCGATGACATTCTAGCTAAGTCAAGAAAGAGATAAGATCATATAGCAACCCTAAGTGCTATCTTTGATAGACTAGAGGAATACAAAGTCAAACTAAACCCTACGAAGTGTGTCTTCAGCGTACAATCAGGTAAACTGCTAGGATACATAGTCTCCATGAGGGGTATCGAGGTGGACCCAGCAAAAGTAAAAGTAATCCTCGAGATGGAAGCATTGAAAACATTAAAACAACTGAGAGGCCTCTAAGGCCGACTTCAATCCATCTGATGATTCATAGCACAACTGGCAGACAAGTAGAACCCATACTCTCACCTACTCCACAAGGGGGTAGCATACAAATGGGATACAAAATGTGAAGAAGCATTCAACAAAATCAAGGAATACCTACTGACACCACCAGTGTTAATGCCACCTATCCCGAGAAAGCCTTTGATTTTATATGTGTCAGCAACAACAGTAGCTCTTGGAGCTCTCCTAGCCCAGCATGATGAAAACGAAACAGAGAGGGCCATCTACTATATCAGTAGGACAATGGTTGGTCATGAGCTAAATTACTCCTTCATCAAGAAATCTTTCCTCGTAGTAGTGTTTGCATCCCACAAATTCAGACATTACATGCTGGCACACAAAATAAAGCTCATTGCGAAAATTGATCCCCTCAAGTATCTCCTATCAAAGGCAATGCTCACAGGAAGAATGGAAAAAGTGGGTAATGATATTATCAAAGTATGACATCAAGTATGTAGAGAGGAAAGCAATCAAGGGATAGGTTATTGCGGATTAACTAGCAGAAGCACCTATGTATTCTGAGAATCCTCTTGCCTCAGAATTCCGAGATGAATCCATTTTTAACCTCAATGTAACTGACCATTGGAAACTATATTTTGATGGTTCATACACACAACATGGATCAGGAGCTGGTGTTTTCTTCATCACCCCACAAGGGGATTGCATACCAAAGTCATACAAATTGGCATTTCCTTGCACCAACAACATAGCATAATACGAGGCTTTGACTATAGGTCTCAGGATAGTAGTACAATGGAACATCATAGCTCTCAAGGTGTATGGAGACTCTCAGTTGATCATAAATCAAGTCAATAATGAATATCAAACTAAGGATGACAAGCTAACTCCATACAAGAAATTGGTGGAGACTCTAAAGGAATCTTTCATTGACATAACGTTTGAGCATATTCCAAGAACCAACAATAGAGCAGCTAACGCCATGGCTACAATTGGGTCCCTATTAGACATCCCTCATAATGTTCTGAAATATGAATTTCTAATTGAGCAGCTTCTCCTCCCCACATTCGAGGTACTAGAATCAGAATATGTGTGTGAAATCATTGGTCTAGGCGATCCTTGGTATCATGACATCTATACATATCTTCGCATAGGAGTCATACCCGCTGACCTACCATCGAGCCTAAAATGAACCTTTATTAAAAAGGCATCCAGATTTGTCATCTTAGGTGATACCTTATACCGTAGAAGCATAGAAGGTACCTTACTACACCGTCTAAATGCTGAGGAGGCATTAATCGCTCTAACCGAGGTTCATAACGGTATCTGTGGCTCACACTTGAGTGGGATGACCATTGCCAAGAAACTACTGAGGATGGGGTATTATTGGCTCACAATGGAAAGAAAAGCACATGATCATGCTAAGAGGTGTATACAATGTCAGTAGCATGGGGACCTCATCCATGCTCTAGCTCAAGAGCTTCATCCAATCGTCACACCATGGCCCTTTTCACAGTGGGGACTTGATCTCATTGGAAAAATCACACCCACCTCATCCAATGGCCATAAGTTCATCATAACTGCAACAGAGTACTTCACAAAGTGGTTGGAAGCCATACCCATGACATATATCATTGGGAAGCAGATCTCAAAATTTATCCTAAACTATCTCATTTGTCGTTACGATGTCCCACAAGCCATTATCTCAGATAATGGGACACCATTCAAGAACTAGGAGGTTCGCGACTTGTGTGAGAAATTCAAAATCTAGCATCACTTCTCCACCCCATAATATCCCCAAGGTAATGGCCAAGCAGAAGCCACGAACAAAACCATCCTAAAAATCCTCAAGAAAACGGTCAATGACGCAGGTCGTGATTAGCACTTGCAGCTTAATCCCACCCTCTAGTCTTATCGAACCAGCATCCACACACCCACTGGCGCCACCCCATTCTCCTTGGTCTATGGATCAAAAGTTGTTCTCCCCAATAAGATCAAGCTCCCATCCCTCATAATATCATTGCAAAATCTCATCACTGATGAGGACTACCAGATGTCAAGATTAAATGAGTTGGAGCAACTGGATGAGAGACGCATAGATGCTTTAAATCATTTTCAAGTCTATTAGAATAGACTCAAACGAAGCTACAATAAGAAGGTCAAAAATAGGACTTTCCAAGTCGGAGAATTGGTCTTAAAAGAAAATAAGAAGAATGTCCTGAATCCCAGCAGCAAAGGCAAGTTCGAAACTAATTGGTTAGGACTGTTTGTCATAACAGCAAGTTATAAATCAGGGGCATATTAGCTATCAACACCCGAGGGGGAACCGCTACAGGAGCCAATGAATAGCTCCCATCTCAAAAAGTTTTATGCCTAATTCTTTCAAGGTATAGAACAGAAAATCCAAAAAAATTAGAAAAAGTCCTAAAAAAATGGTTACTTCGGCGAAAACCTAGCAAACAGACGTCTTGGTAACAACAAAAAAAAGCAAAAAAACAAAAAATACAAAAAATAAAAAATAAATCAAAAAAAGGATAAAAAAAATCGTCCTCTAGTGAAAACCACTCTGGTGGAACTTTGGGCAAGTACCTCAGTGAAAACCTAGCAAACAGGCACCTTGCGTAAATAAACACTTTCCATCCATCAGGATCTTTATGGCTTGTTCTGCATCATCCCTCCATATCACTTCCATCATTCATCACATTCAGGCCTTCATCCATCACACATCCACTCACATCTGCACCATAGCTTGTTCTTTTTTTCGTATCATGATCCCTCATAGTACTACTTGGCCCATCCTCAAGGTCAGTTTGTCCTGCCTTTATCGAAGTAGTCTATTGCATCATGCTGGGGGAATGTTCTCATCGGATTTGATTTGTGTATGATCTTAAAATCCTCAAATCAAAAAATCCAAAGCATCAAAAAATCAAAAAAATCCAAAAACATTCAAAACATATCAAAATCCAAAAACAGGTCAAAAATTTCATTCAAAAGAGCCAAAAACAGAGTCATCTTGTCGAACTACGTCATCTCTAAGCTTGAACGTAGGCAAGGTTGATCTTTGATCATCCCTTGAGACATTTTAGGTCAGTCCTATAGGAGTTTGTCATAATAAGCTGACATTTCATCATGTATATCATCATTTGTAAATCGGTCAAGTCATCAGTCAAACTACGTGGTCTCTGCGTGTATAACATAGGAAAGGCTAATCTGTTGATCAGCCCCTGAGGCCCCTAGAATAGGTCTTTAGGTTGGTCTCTTGGTCAAAATCTCAGAAAATCTTGAAAACATTGAAAACATTGAAAATCAAAACATTTGTAAAACCTCAAAAAAACCAAAAACAACCTCAAAACATTGCAAAAACATCAAAAAACATCCAAATATTTGAAAAAATCCATCCACCTCATCTCGCTTGCACCCATAATAAGCACCACTCATAATAAACTGATTGTCATCCTCAACCTTTGGTAAAACAATCAAAAACAAATCTAGCAGGTTTAAAAGTGAAAACTCAAAATGTCAAGTCTTACGTTTAAGTTAGTAAGTAAGCAAGTTGGTTATCTCTTCGTATCGATAACACATCATCTGAATTTGTCTCCTATCAGTCATCCCTTATAAACAAAATGGCATGCCACCATCCACTAACATGTCCTAGGATGAATCCTTCCTACAATGGGCATTATCTTTTGGCAATCAGTTTCGGTTATCATCCCTAGAAAACACATCCTCTTTCTATTAGCGGTATTGAAGAGCATTAGTTTGTTTGTTTACTTGGTCTTTATCTTTTGACTTATCTTATTTTGCGCTCATTCCAAGGATGTCTCGATGATATCCCAAAACAACGGATTTAGAGAAATAGGAATGGGGCAACGATCATTACCTTTTGTCTGTTGTGCTTGTTGGACATTCTTGTAAAATAACTTGGAAAATACTTGCTTTGTTAGGTGTGTATGGAAGAGGTCTAGGGCAACTTGTTGACTATTGTAGGGATAGGTTTATCTTTCCGTGTTTTGGTCCGAAGTGTCTGAAACTTTTGAAGTACATCCTAGCAAGGTTTCTGTATGTCTGGTGTGAACAAGAATACTCCTATCTGATTGTCGAGTCAAAGTCCATCACACTAAGTACCACGTCATCCTAGTTATCTATACCTTGATGCATCGTACCACGTGTGTTATCAAACATAAGAAAATTTGGCCCTTTGAAGGTCTCAATTCCTCAGCAAGTAATCATAATCATCATCATCATCATCATCTTTTGCATTTGTGTCATCTTGCGTCTTGTTGAAATGACTTCTTCTTTTCTCACTAACCGCACTAACAAGGTACTATGACAGTTGATCATCATCACCATCATCATCATCGATCCTACATCCACAAATCATTAGCACATTTGCATAAGCATATCATATAGAAATCATATACACTGCATATACATATCGTATAAGAAACATACGCATTGCATTTTAATCATCATATAAATAGGTTATCATAAACATTTTTCATAGATAGGTGCATACATTTCATCGCATTTCACCCACTGCATTACATCACATAGCATTCATTTGAATTTTCATAACCATTGCATATTACCATCTAAATCATCACATAGCATCTACAAAAGCATTCCATAATCATTTTTGCATAATCATAAGCAAATAGGCACATAAGCATTTAATTCATTACACATCAGCATATCACTTTACATTAACATATCATTGCATCACATACATCATTTAGGATAAAAACATTTGTTATTCTAAAGCATCTCATAAAACCATTTGCATCATATCATGACTATCGCAGCATATTACATCCATTCATAAATCATCTCATAATTAAGCATTATTACACACATCATTGCATATGCCATAAATAAAATCCATATCACATATTGAATTGGCATAAAATAAATCATCATATAGATAACATCATTGCACATCATGGCATCGCATATATCATTAGAAATAAATGCATCCATAAAGCATCACTGCAAAGCATATAGAAATAAACAATCCATGCATACAAGAATACATTGCATCTCATCCAAATCGGCTCATATATATCATATCATCAAGGTTACTATCATAGTACAAAAAAATAATAATATAATTGGATCACTATACAGGTGTGTCAATCAGTACAAAACGCCCATCGAGCTATCAAAAATGAGCCCATAAGGCACAAAAAAATGTGTATCATTTGAATCATGGTCAATCTCCGTGAATGCTACCCTCACCTTTGTCACCGTGACCCTCTACTGGTCTCTAGCTAGCCCGCTTTGAGTACTCTAGAACCCAGTGTGCTCTAGGCACGGTGTCATGGTAAGCCTGACGATAGTACTCTATCTCTCAGATGGAATCCCTGTAGGATCAAACCGGCAATGTACCCTAGGATGAGGAGGATGTCATGCTCTCAATCTGCTACCTGCGGCCTAGCTTTGTTGCTACTTGTAGCTCTGCAGCCTGTCACTGCTGCATAGCCTGATCCCTCTCTGCTCTAAGTTGCTCCCTCTCAGCCCATGCCTGGTCCCTCTCGGCCATCACTTCCTGAACCTGTGCCTGTAATTGTAAAATCAAGGCATCCCATGCATCTGCCCACCCTGTTGGTTGTGCCAGTGGTAGTGCATGAACCTGACTCTCACCCTCGGCTCATGGTGGTGGGACTGGCGGATCCTGCTACTGGTCCTGCATGGGGACATCTCCCTGACCTAGTGGAACTGGGGGCACCCTTGGTGAATCCTGCTAAATCACGACTTTGGGCCCTCATCCTCATCCTCTCCCCCTGCCTCTGACCCTATGTGCCTCTGGATCCTCACCTGGAATGGTCAACCGAAGAGGAGGTCTAAACCAATCTCTATAGGCTTGTTTGGTCCCTGGGTCTGCCAAGCCCTAATCATAGGCCCATGGCCGGGCCGCTAACTGCTGAAAGCTATCAACCACCTTTGCGTTAGGAATGTCGGGCCCCCATTATGTCTGTGTCAAACTCCGTGCAAAGATGGCCACATAGCCATCATTAGGTCGATCCTCTGGCTCTCCAAATTGATGTTGTACGCGCCCAGGCAGATATTGCTCAATCATCATATTCTCCCACCCTTGCATATATCGATCCTAATGGTAGTAGAAGAGTTGATCTACATCATCAGCCCATCCAGGCTGACTGAGGTACAGTCTCCAAGCGAACACAAGCATCTCATCTATGACCCACCTCCAATAGGGGATCGTGTGCTCTCTAGTGTGTGTAAAGGACACACCACCTCTATATCATGCCACCAAGGCATCCTCTGCCCCCATCAGAACTGGAACCACCCATGGATGTAGCACAGAAATGTTCTCCCATGCCCAAACATGTAGAAGTGTCACCCCAGCTCCCAGCGCTCGGCCATCCATGTATGCGTACTTGTGGAGATCCTTGTAGAGCGAAGCCAAAAGGACAGGTCCCCATGCAAACTGAACTGGCCTGTCTTGGACCATCCTCTCCCAGTAGTAACCCCAACCCGGACTAAAATACCACCCTCATTGGTCAGGGGCAACCAAACCTGAAATGATCGTTGCGATCGCCCAGTGGAAGGGAGGTGATATAACCCTATACCTCTCTAGCTTGATCTGACCCTCACAATAAATAATGTCACGCATAGCGAGGACTCGGGTACAACACTCGCGTCCCTCCTCCATGTCGTAGATCACTCGACGGCCATGAATGGGAAATCATAGAATGCACCAGATGTCCTCCAATGTAATGGTTGCCTCACCAGTGGGAAGATGAAATGACATCTCGATGTGCCACCTCTCGGCTAGCGCTGATAACATCCCTAGGTGTGTGCGCACGGGCCCCACGTACACAATATGCCATAATCCTGCAGCCCCCAGTCGGTCCTGGTCTCTATCACTCAGGTCCTATAGGGCGCTCCTCAAATCCCGTGACCGATGCTCTTGAGAGTAAAGCTCCCTAGGTCCATCCTACATCAGAGAAAGTCAGCATGTTAAATTTTTTGAAAAAATCCTGACCTAACACTCCAGACTCACTTCCAGCAGCACAGTTTGTGAAGGTGTCGCAATTTGAGTTTCCTCAAACTCTGACGCTGGACCCAGAATCTAGCTAAATAGTACTGCCACGGTGCACTTTAACCCCTAGCATCGCGATTTGCATGAAAAGGGTGTCGCCACGGCACACTTTCCCAAACTGGCCCGTTGAGTCCGAGTTGAGCTCGATCCCAGTGGTGGAGTTTCTAAACTCCAAACTACACCGCTATGGTGCTAAATCACACCACTGTGGCACAAAAAGGAAAATAGTGGCACAATTCAAACACCAAGAAGCGCTATAATAGCACCGCTGGAGGCGAGTTCATCTTTGAAGGCCTAATAAATGCATCAAATGAAAAAATTAAGCTTCGGTAGGGACCACATACCGGTGCCCCGATGCCTGGTGGCCGCTAGTAGGTCCGAACTCAGCCTGAAATGTGTAGAGGAAGTTGTCATTGCGCCATATCATCGAAAGGTCAGAGCTTGAATCTCAAGATTTGCTAGCGGAGGTGTGTGAAAATGACTTGAAAGTGACACCTCGGGCCCCTTTTTAGCCTAAAATTAGGGGTTTTTTAGCCCTAATTGGCTGTCCTGCTAGGGTTTTGGACCCTCGAACCTATTTTTGTCCATTTTAGGCTTGTTTGTCATCGTTTTATTGGGTTTAGACATGTTTTTAGCCTTCTGGACCCCTTTCAGACCTGTAGGGCACCTTGTCACTTTTTTTCGCGAGATCACCCAAAAAATTAAAATTTTCGTCCGATCTCTCGAGGGGGGCATTATAATGGCATGTTTTCCCTTGCCATGCAGCAGTCGGGCAAATTTTTAAATATAATTTTTTTTGGCTTTGATCAAGATCGATTATTCTTTGAACCAACGCAACGAGTGCATTGCTTCAAAGAGGGGCAAAATGTAGACATCAAAAATATACTGATTGACATCGTGCATCTGATCTTGGTTTACTAACATCGTTTCTTCCTAAATCATCCCTCGGTCTAACCATTTAATCAAATTACCCTATCTAATTAAATTCATCAATATTCGTCGCTTAATTAAATAAATCATTTTGTCTAATTAAGTCACTTTCTCTTGTTAATTAAATCAATCCATTTGATCCAATTATCCCTATTTAATTAAATAATTTATTTATTTGATTAAATTTCTAAAGTCTATCCATTAAATTAAATAAATTAAAACCTTATTTTATTTAATCTAACACCATCCCTTTTAATTAAATAAATCAAAATCTTTATTTAATTAGCCTCTTATCACATTCCTCTCTTATCTCATTTAAATAAATCCATAAATCTAAGTCAAATAAGCCACATCATCTAATCTCCTATTAAATTAATTAACCCTTGATTAATTTAATCTAATCTCATGTCACATTCTCTAGATAATGCAAGTTGCACATGAAAATAGATTTAATTCATTTATTAAATCTCTATTTTCCTCACAAGGCATCTTTTGGAATATTCTCTCAATTTGAATTCAAAAATTCCAAGTCAACATGTACATCCAACAAGGCAATAAATTTATCTTACATGTCCTTTGCCTTGAGCCAAGTGGCATTTATTGCAATTTTCCCTTCCCTCTTACATGTCATTTCAACAAATTTGAATTTCAAATATTGGCATTTATTGGCACAAACCCCAAATCTTGCACAACCATCATCCATTCATAGCTTGACAAGTGGCACCATATCATTGGGTGAATGTTAGTCCCACATTGCTCAAATTTGGGCATTCATCCATCTCTAAATCCTATAAATGAAGAGCTCCTCTCCTCATTTTGTCATCCACAATCCAAGCAAAGTTACCATGCTAAAATACTTAGCCATTTCTATCCATCATTTATATTCTTAGCTAGGATTTTTGCAGGTTTGGCTTGGAGTTCTCATCTTTTCACCAAAAGTGGATCAATAATCTCTTCAACATTCGAATTTTCCATCATAGGAATTGGGAAAGGGCCAATTTTCACATCAAATTGGCACCAATTCCCCCATGGGATCAAGTGTTTGATATTTAAATTAGGATTTAATCTTTGGTTTATCAATTTTATTGTGTTCTTGCTTATTTTCTTTCCTATTTTGAGTTTGCAAATGGATTTCATGGGGAATCCTTCTTTTGGCTTGTAATTCTTTGTCTAACTCATTTTTTCATGTTGTTTTGTAGGTACTAAGAAAAGGGTTCGCACAGTACCCAATCTGCTTCCTCTCGCTATCACCATAGCACCTCTCACCATTTTCACACTTGCTTTAGAAAACTATACATGCACACTCGCATCTATTAGCTTGCTAACAGATAATAAATTTGTTGCTAGTCTTGAGATATGCAAGATACCTCAAATCATCTAACTCTACCATTAGAAAATTTCACATGAATACTACCATGACCAACAATATCAAGGAAAGAGTCCTCACCCAAATACACCTTACCACCATCATAGTGTTCATACTTACTAAACCAGTTTCTATTAGGAGTCATGTGAAAATATGCACTTGAGTCTATCAACCATAAATTATCACCTATATGAGTGGCCAAGGCTGCAATTAAGGCATCTCCATCTTCCTTTTCAGACTCAGAAACAGAATCTTGCTTCTTCTTCTTTTTCTTCTCTTCTTTACAGTCCTTTCAAAAGTTTTTGAGTTTTCCATAGTTCCAACACACTACCTTGGACTTACTAGGAGATTTTGATCTCCCCTTGTTTTTGGACTTAGAACAGCCACATTGCTTCTCATCTTTGCCTCATCCTTTTTTTCTTCCTCAAACACTCAAAGCCTCTTTGGTGTTTAGAGAGACCTTCCTTCTCATCTCTTCGGAGATTAGAGAACAAACAACATCCTCCATCTTCAAGATGATAGAATTTCTCCCAAGGGCCATGACTAGGCTGTCCCATGAGTCTAGCAGTGAACAAATAAAATTTTGGCACCTTTCTTCTTCATCCATATTAACCCCAATTGAGGTCAACTAATTCACCAACATATTGAAAGTTTCCAAATGATCAGAAATATGTCCACCTTCTTCCATTCTTAAGGAATAAAACTTCTTCCTCAAGAAAATATTATTTACTAGAGATTTGGCTTGATATATTTCACCCAGCTTCTTCCATAGCTTCTTTGAAGTGGGTTCTTCATTAACATTTATCAAAATTGAGTCTGCAAGACATAGTCTTATGAGACCTTTATCTTTTATGTCCATTACATCATATTTTGTAGCCAAAGCTGGATTCGTAGGCCTCTGGACATTTTCATCCACTACATCCCATAGATTCTAATCAATCAATAGATCTTCCATCTTCAGCTTCTGTTGGATAATATGCCTTAACTTATTGGCTCAAACCTCTCTTAAAGACTTGGTGTTTTTTCTCTTTGTTGGCCTTCATTGTCAAACTATTGCCAAAATCTAGAACCTTGAAACATATGTCATGGGGTTTTGAAAGATCATAACTTGGTGACATTGAGCTTTTCGTGGGATCACTAGATTTTTGAACCTTGGAACCTATGTTGTTGGGTTCGTGAGTTTCATAACCTTTCAACATGTCGATCTCCTTGTTTTCATGGGTTTTAGGAATTTCCTAACCTCCGATTGAAGGTTCTGAAGTTCAGGTTTCTCCCAACTTGGCAATCCCTTTTGTTGTCGGTGAGGCATATATGGTTTGGTGAGATATTTTGCATCTTTTTACACTTTTTTTGCAAATATGACAAAAAATTGGCAATTTGAAACCCAATGACCACTTAACCTATACAAACACCTATCAAATGACTTAAACACCTTAAAATGGTCTTGAGAGACGTTATTGAATGACCCCTAAGCCTTCCTACAATATTTATTCACAAATAGGCCTCATGGAGGCTTGAAAGCAACAAGGTGCTTCTGCACCAATTACTATATTCTAGTCATTGATCATATTTCCCTTACTTGGTTCCCATAACGAACCATCTAATAAATAACAAGACTCAAACTCATCTAGGCATCTCCACAATTCTAGGGGTTTTCCAAAATTCTCAAAAGAAATACAACTTTAACATAGTAGACTCTAATCCCTGGGGCTAAACACAAGGCTCTGATACCATATGTAACAACCACCCAATTAAACACTAATAAAGTATGGAAATTAAAGAATAACATGAAGATTATATAGATCTAATCTAGGAGGAGTAAAATATTAACGTAGAAAGAAAATGTTCCTTAACATATAAAATGATTCTCCAACTGCTACTATTAACATAAGTCTACTTGAAATACTTGAAGTAACTTTTAAACTCAAATCATTTATATGAAAATGCAAATATCCACTCTACAAATCAAATTGATGACATATGCAAGAAATTTAATTATAGTAGCCATGCTCTTGCATAACAAATTTAGAATTGTAAAGGATAATATATACAAATATGTAAATGCATTAACACTTGTATCACAAAACATCCTTAGTTATCTTCCTCCATAATCTAATGTAGAGAGAGCATCATCGAGGTGATATCCACCCTACCACAAAGCCTTAGCTTCCCCATGCTACTCCACTAGAGAAGCCCAACCCATCACAAAGGTTCTAGCAATATGTAGCCAATATGCATGATGGAATCTATTTCACTATATGAGTTGTTCCTAATAACATACCTATATGCTCATGCATCACACATCCATTACACATGAATATTTTTACACATATCATGGAGGATGGCATAAATTCACCAAGGTAGCACTCTTGCATGGAAATGAATGAAATTCAATGTTTACAATCCATAATGTCCCAAGCATCTCATAATGATGCCTTGACATTATATGAGATGGGTAAAATAATAACCAGAAGACCAAGCCTAGACACTATCTTTAGTCAATAATGAAATATCAAGATAATGACATTTATCAAAGAGTGTGCCAATAGGGCTACTTGATATCCCACAAGTTCCCTAAATCCACTCACTACTAGTGGTTTATGAACCAAAGGACTTATTTCCTCATGGATAACTATGAAATCTAGAACTCTTTCCTAGGCTCCAATGAAAGGATAATAAATAAATTCACATATTTCATACTCTTAATTAATAATATTAGTCCTTAAATTTGTATACTTTCATTATATAAATCAATTCACAACTTCAATCTACAAATTACATCAGAAAGGTTAACTTTAAACCATCATAACTTTCACATATCTTGGAAAAAATTAAAACTTCAATATATTTTGTAAAGGGGAAAGAACAATTAACAAAACCGATAAATTTTTTTTCAAGAATCCCAATCATGTCAGAGAATTTTTGTTTGCAATACAACTCATTGGTTACCTAAACCAACAGTTGATAAACAAACTAGCTTTAAAATATGAGGGCGCAGCCCGAGACTTAGAAAATAACCCACAAATAAGAGAATAATTTTATTATTCAGAAAATGGAGCTTCTTACATGCAGAGGATCTCAAATCCCCAACTTCTACAGCACATGCAAGTTACAGAAAGCTACAGAATAACCCTTTCACAATATGTGAGCTTGTCCCCAAAAAGCTGCCCAAAAATTAGAAACCCGCCCATAAATAGAGCTCCTCTTAAGTTTGGAGCCAAAACAACATTCAAATTTGAGTTTAGGTGGTTTGGCGCCGAAAAATTACAACTTGAAGTTCAAGTTTCAAAAGAACATTTGCAATCGTATCTTCTAGAAAGTGCACCAACTTCCCGGGGCCATAACTTTTGATCTGCAACTCCAATTCATGAACCGTTTGAATCATTGGAAAGCTATCAAAGTCAATAACGTGCTTGAAATTAGCTACACCGATTTTGGCAAGTTTTAGGGCTGTTCCGAGAACTCTAAGTGCCTGAAATCTCACTTGGAAGATTTTTAGGTGCAAATCTGGGAGACTAAAACTGCAATATCTTTCAACCCAGGAATAGAAAATAAAAACCATAAATTGGGAATTTCATTATGACGAAAAGGGTATCCAAAAATGTAAAAACATATAAAAACTGAGAAACTTGAAATTTAACTATTTTTCGGTGATGCAAGATTGCCCTTACACCACAGGATGCTCCTGCATTAGACACCCAAGGTAATTTGAGAAGTGACCCCATCACATCTTAGATGGTTGAGGAAAACCCAACCAGTCAATCGCTGCCTTAGATAGCCAGGATGAATCTTTCATAGGCCTTCCTCTCCATTTCACCAGATATTCTCCATACTGCATGTTTTTGGTACTCCTTCCCACACGACTATCGAAGATTGCTTCAATCTCCTCCCTTTCTGAAGTAGGTGCTGGAATGCCATACTGCCCTATTGGTGGTACTTCCTCCATTCCACCTTCATGATACTCTATCAAATCTGAAATGTTGAACACAAGGAAAATGTTGATTCCATCAGGCAACTCTACCTCATATGCATTCCCTGAATCATGCTTCTTCAAAATCTTACAGGAACCAAATTTCTTCATCTTCAATTTGTTATAAGTTCCCACAAGAAACCTTTCTTTCCTCAAGTGGACCATTACTTCATCACCAGTCTGAAACTCCTTATTCCTCCTTTTATGATGTGCCTTAACCTTTATATTGCATATTCATCTTATTAATGTGTTCTCGTACCTTCTCATGTATATTCTTGATGTGCTCCATAAAATCTTTGGCTTCAACACTTATTTTCTTCTCTTGGTCCATCTTCCTCAATTCTGGAGCTGTTCTAGGGCTACCTCCATACACAATTTGGAACAGTGATCAACCAGTGCTTATGTTGACAGAATTGTTGTAAGAAAATTTTTCCTGGGGTAAGATAAAGTCCCATCCCTTGGGTTTATCTCCAACCAAACATCTCAGTAGGTTAACCAGACTCTTGTTAACAACCTCTGTCTACCCATCTATTTGTGGATGGTGTGTAGAACTAAACTTCAACTCTGTCTTCAGCTTCTTCCACAAGGTCCTCCAAAAGTACCCCACAAATTTGGTGTCACGATCTGAAACAATAATCTTTGGTAGACCATGTAGCCTCACCACATCTTTGAAGAACAAATTCGGCCAATGTGGGCTTTGCATCATGGTCCTTAGGCATGGAGATAAATGTGCCATCTTCGAAAACCTATCAACCACCACAAAAGTGAATCATTCCCTCGTTTGTGTCCTTGGAAAATCCAAGAACAAAGTCCATACTTATATCCTCCATGGCCTCTGCGAGAATTGGTGGGCCTGATATAAACCTATAATGCGGCTCCTCCTTTGGCAAATACAACGCTTTGTACAAACTTCTTCACATCCTGTGACAACTGAGGCCAATAATAATGCTCACTGATAATGGCAATGGTCTTATCCTGACAAAAATGTCCTGCCATTCCTCCACTATGCTTCTCCTTTATCAGGTTCTCCCTCATGGAACTCCTCGGGATATACAATTGACTTCCCTTAAATAGCATGCCATCCTAGATTATGAAATCCAGCCACCTAGTTCTATCCACTGTAACAGGTTCCTTACAAGCTTTCCAAACCTCTGCAAAATCAGGATCTTCTGCATATAGTGTCTTGAGTTCATTGAACCCAACCACTTCAATCTACATCTTTTTCATCAATGTATGCCTCCTACTTAAGGCATCTGCAACCCTATTTGACTTCCCACTCCTATGTTTCAAAACAAAGGTATAACTCTGCAAAAACTCTACCCATTTTATATGCCTTTGATTTAACTTTCCCTGACTATTTAGGTACTGCAATGCCTGATGATCAGTATATAGAACAAATTCCTTTGATAACAAATAATGTCTCCATTTCTTTAATGCTTGAACTATTGCATAAAATTCTTGATCATATATAGAATACTTTCTCTTGGCATCATTTGACTTTTCACTGAAATAGGCAATGGGCTTACCTTCTTAGCTCAACACTGCTCCAATGGCACAACCACTAGCATTACAATCCACCTAAAACACCTTGTTGAAATCTGGGAGGGCTAGAACAGGTTGCTCTGTCACCTTCTGCTTCAATAGTTCAAAAAAAAATTCTGCTCCAATGCTCCATTTGAATTCTTTTCTATCCCCTCTCATTGTTTCAGTCAAGGGTCCACAAATACTACTGAAGTTTCTAATAAAGTTTCTATAAAAACTAGCCAAACCATTGAAAGATCTCACCTCGGTAGTAGTTCTTGGGGTAGGCCATTCCAGAATATCCTTCACCTTCTCTGAGTCCATCTTGAGACCTTCTGTTGAGATAACAAACCCCAAGTACACTAACTCCCTCTTCACAAAGCGCACTTTGTTTGGGTGTCAGGGTTTCCTCTTCTCTTATTCTCCAAACA